>JBAKGM010043479.1:0-17663 GCA_037177215.1 Asparagus racemosus
ATTGTAGTGCGGACAAGCCTACCTATGAAGAAATCTTTGGGGAGCCCGACCACTTCTGGAAGGATGGTCACATGGTCGGTCAAGCTCAGCGAGTACGATGTACAGTTCGAGCCCAGGATCACCATCAAAGCACAAGCATTGGCCGACTTCCTTGTGGAAACCACCTCACCCGGCGAAGCACCTACCGACCCTGCTGACCCAAGCCAACCACCGGCCCCCAAACAGGCAAAGCAGCAGACGACGGCTCTTTCCTCACACACAGAGCCTAGGAGTGACTCCCCTGAAGACGCCTCCTGGTGGGAGTTAAAGGTGGACGGGTCGTCAAGTAAAGGTGGTAGCGGGGCCAGCCTTGTCTTGCGCAGCCCCGAGGGGATGATCATCGAGCAGTCGATCGCCTTCCAGTTCCCCACTTCAAACAATGAAGCGGAGTATGAAGCCCTCATCACCGGCCTGCGGGTCTCCCTGGCGGCCAAAGTCGAAAGCCTAAGTGTGCTGACCGATTCTCAGTTGGTTGTCCACCAGGTCAACGGCAAATACGCCGCTAAAGATGAAAGAATGGCCCGTTACCTGGAGGTCATGAAGAGCTTGCTGACTCACTCCCCCAACTTCAAGATCACCTAGGTCCCTCGTGCTCGCAACGCTCGAGCAGACGCCTTGTCGAAGCTTGCATCAACCAGCACCCTCAGCAGCTCCGAGCCCATCTACACCGACACTCTACAAGCGTCCAGCATCGCGAGAACTTCGTTAGGAGTCTTGCAAGCCGACATTCCCCGGGAAGCCTGCTGGATGGACCCAATTATCTGGTTCTTGACCAATGGTGACCTCCCCATGGGTGCGGCCGAAGCGAAGAGCCTGCAGAGGACTACCCGTCGCTACCTCATGATTGGCGACCAGCTCTATCGGTCGTCCTACCAAAGCAGCAGAGTAGGACCCTATCTCCGATGTCTTCGACCGGCCGAAGCTGAGTACATCTTGAAGGAGATCCATGAAGGCGTTTGTGGCAACCACCCAGGATCGAGAACCCTCACCCAGAAGGCCATCCGACAAGGATACTACTGGCCGACCATCATTGCCGACTCGAAGGAGCTCATCTCCAGATGCCGGAAGTGCCAGCTCTTTATCGAAATCCCCAGGGCCGCCGCCACGAAGTTGACACCCGTCTTCAGTCCCATTCCATTCGCCCAGTGGGGCCTGGACATACTGTGGCTGCTCCCTCTTGCCTCGGGTCAGCGCAAATTCCTCATAGTCGCCATAGACTACTTCACTAGGTGGATCAAAGCCGAACCCTTGGCAAAAATTAGAGAGGTCAACATTACTGGCTTTACATGGAAGTCGATTGTTTGTCGGTTTGGCATTCCTCGCTCCTTCATTACCCACAACGGCACTCAGTTCAGCAGCAGAGGTTTCCAAAACTTCTGCGAAGAGTGGAGGATCAAGCTCAAGTTTGTGTCGGTAGCACATCCCCAATGCAATGGACTAGCAGAGGCTGCCAACAAATGCATCCTCCAAGCTTTGAAGAAGAAGATTGACAAAGCGGTCGGCAATTGGGTCGAAGAGCTGCCAAGCATCCTATGGTCGTACAGGACGACCCACAAGAACTCGACGGGGAATACTCCCTTCATGTTGGCCTATGGAGCAGAAGCGGTGACCCCCGTGGAGGTTGGCATGCCCACCATCCGACTCTAGCACTTTGATGAGGAAGTAAATTTCGAGGCACTTCGGGTGCAACTGGACCTAGTGGATGAAGTTCGAGTGACTGCCCTGGGCAAGCAAGTTGTTGACCAGCAGCGGATCGCTCGGTACTACAACAGCAAAGTTCGACCAAGGAGATTCTGAGTCAGCGACCTGGTGCTAAGGAAGGCGGCGTTCGACAAGGACACTAGGCGTAGTAAACTAGCCCCCAATTAGGAAGGGCCCTACACCGTCCTAGAGGAGCTGCGCCCTAGAACGTACCAGCTCAGAAGCTCAGATGGGAGGATCTTGCAGTACCCCTAGAACGTTGAGCACCTCAGGAAGTTTTATCAATGAGTTTGCATTGTACATTTTTGTCCTATGCTTCAATAAAACTCAATATTCTGCTTCTAATTGTCGCTTAACTATAATTTGTGCAAGGGACAACGAACCGCTAAGCCAAATCTAATGGTAGTCAATTCTTTATAGCAGCGTCACGCAACCCCTAGCTTAGTAAGTCGAGGTAGCCCGACCGCTCTAGCTGAATCGAGGTAATTTCCTAATCGAAGTCGAGCCAAGCGAACCCTGTTCGCTGAGTGAGTCAAGAACCCCTTCTAGCTAAATTGAGCCGAGGAACTCTTCTCGCTAAGCCGAGTCAAGGAACCCTTCTCGTCATACAGAGTCAAGGAACCCTTCTCGTTTAGCCGAGCCAAGAAAACCCCCTCGCTTAGCTGAGTCAAGGAACGCTTCTCACTTGGTCACAACAGAGAACCTTGCTCACTCGAGGAAGGGAACGAAACCCGTTCGCTAAGTGAAAGTCGAGCCATCCGACCTCATTAAGTTAGGCCCCCCACGCTTGCTTGCCAACCTCTAGCGAAATCGTCACAACAACCACAAATCAGTAATGCAGAAAAAGACCTAGGTGCAACATAAGTCCTAGGCACCCCACCCCCGTGGTCGTCCTCTGTGGAGTCATCGCTCCCACGGGAGCCGACTCAGGCTTGCTCTTTGCCTCAAAATAGAGATCGGCAATGCCGACGCCAGGTATGTCGCGAGTCTGGGACTTCTGGCCTATAAGTCGATAGACCTAGGCACCCGACCCCCGTGGTCATCCTCTGTGGAGTCGTCGCTCCCACGGGAGCCGACTCAGGCTTGCTCTTTGCCTCAAAACAGAGATCGGCAATGCCGACGCTAGGTATGTCGCGAGTCTGGGACTTCCAGCCTATAAGTCGATAGACCTAGGCACTCGACCCTCGAGGTCGTCCTCTGCAGATTCGTTGCTCCCACGGGAGCTAACTCAGGCTTGCTCTTTGCCTCAAAATAGAGATTGGCAATGCCAACGCTAGGTATGTCGCAAGTCTGGGGCTTTCAGCCTATAAGTTGACAGACCTAGGCACCCGACCCTCGAGGTAATCCTCTGCGGAGTCGTCACTCCCACGGGAGCCGACTCAGGCTTGCTCTTTACCTCAAAATAGAGTCGGCAATGCTGACGCTAGGTATGTCGTGAGTCCGGGACTTCCAGCCTATAAGTTGACAGACCTAGGCACCTGACCCCCGAGGTCGTCCTTTGCGGAGTCGTCGCTCCCACGGGAGCTGACTCAGGCTTGCTCTTTGCCTCAAAACAGAGATCAGCAATGCCGACACCAGGTATGTCGCAAGTCCGGAGCTTCTGGCCTATAAGTCGACAGACCTAGGCACCCAACCCTCGAGGTCATCCTCTGCGGAGTCTTCGCTCCCACGGGAGCTGACTCAGGCTTTCTCTTTGCCTCAAAATAGAGATCGGCAGTGCTGAAAGAGACGACAGGTATGTTGCGAGTCCGGAACTTCTAGCCTATAAGTTGACAGAACTAGGCACCCAACCCCCAAGCTCGCCCTCTACAGAATCGACACTCCCTCACGAGCCAACACAAGTACTTGGGTGCTTCCTGAGTCCGGGACATCCGGTCTGCAAGTCGACAGCCCCAAAGCTACTGACCCTATCCGAAGATCAAATCCATCAGTTCCAGACCCAGTTCGAGCTCTGTCGGCCCTAGCGGTCTAGGCTCACTTCAGGAGCGACTCAAGGGATCGAGACTACAAAAACTGAGCTCAAAACCATGTCAACTGTAAGCTCCACGAGGGCCTAGAGTGTCTTTTTTAGCTAAATTCGCTGTATGCCTCACAGAGGCCGAGTCGATTATATTTGCTCAATTATTGTAGGCCCCCATTGGGCCAGATTGATTTTATTTAGTTGATTCTTTTGTAAGTCCCATTAAGGACGACTTGATTTCTAAAACTCAATTTTTGGTCTTGCACTGTTTGTTGATCGCGACCCCACAAAGGTCGCCCTGATTGTCTGCTCGACCAATCGAACTTACTATAAGCCAAGACAAAAGAAGCAAAAAGAAAGGATGAATTTAAATTTTTAGTTTTCTTTTCCGAAATATAACCATTCATTAATAATTCAAGCAAAATACATTCTATACAGAAATATTGTAACAAGGAAGGAAATGAAAATTCAAGCCCCAATTCAGGCCCTAAAGGCCGACTTCATCGCCAGTGTCTAATGCCCTCGATACCCCCGTTGCTCGCTCCATCACCTGAGCCGACCTTCGCCTCTATGGGGCTGAACTGCAATACTTGAAAAAATTAATGAGAGAGGTCCAAGACAGTGAAAAGCCGGAGGGAAGCATTGCCAAAGCATCATAGGGCTACCGAAGGTATCTGGAAATGTTGCTTCCCCCAATTTCACGCCGATGCAGCTTAAAAGCCACAAATTTAAGTAAAGCATGCCCTCCTTGGGATATTTCCTCCTCGACTATAAATCAGGGTGGCTCCCATCGGCACTCCCAGCTTGAAACTCCTGTAAATGGTGGCCCATAGGGGAAGCCTCCATCTCCGTTCCGCAACCACCTCCCAACAGAGTCCACAGGCGCTTAAAATTCGAAACCCTAATGACCCAACTCTTCAATGGAGAAGATGGAGAGAGTTCACCCCTATTTATAGCCAAGCACATAAATGTTGGAACTCCTCATATTTAATGGTCAAAGTCAAAGCGCGGAATCCAAAGTGCCCCCTCGAGAAGCACAAACTCTAAGCGCTGCATTGAAAATCATCGAAGCGCCTCATTCTTCCCGATAGGGACCCCCATCCAAACCAAACCTACGCGACAGCTGCATTGGAATAGCATACCAACTCCAGTGATGACACAGGAGGTCAGCCGACATAACCCCCCATGCTTGGCTATTGATCAAACGAGTGGTTGACTAGACCGACCAAACCATTAGCGTCGGCCGACCCTCACTTTGTTACATTATGTTAGGTACGACCCATCCCCTGCTTCGCAGAGAGCAGCCAAACTAAGCCGAGGCCGCAGTTGTTACAAAAGCCAGTGCACACAAGAAAAAACAAAACTCGACAAGGAACGCTAAAATCCTTTTTTATTTTTATTCACAAATGAAATGTGTTACAAGTGTACAAAGGTCGTTTCAAAAAAAAAAGCCTAGTCTCGGCCGCCGTCGCCGTCTTCTCCGTCCCTACCATCATCGTCGTCGTCCACTTCCTCCTCATCCTCATCCTCCTCGTCGCCCTCCTCTTCGACACCGAGTTGTACACCTGTTTCCCTTCTCTCTAGGTCCTCAAGAACAGATAGGCAACCTTGGACACGAGGGGATAGACGAAGGAAGTGGATGAAAGAGCGCTCGAGGGAACATGAGCCTTTAGGTAGTCGAAGCCGGCCTTGACAGCTAGCGACAACTCGACCTTGCCAAAGGGCCCATGTCTATACTCCTCGACCACCTCTTTCTTACCCTCCTCTGACGTCGCGTGGTCAAGACTAGCCTTCATCGAGCTAACATCGGCCTGAGCCTCCTGGTGCGCCGCCTTCAGCGCATCTAACTCGGCCCTCAAGCTTTGGAGCGCGGACCGCTCGGATTGGAGCCCCTCTTGAACTGATTGCTTCTCAAGCTTCTCGGCCTCGAACTGTCTCTCCAAATCCTCAGTCTGTGACCTCCACTCAGCGACCTCCTGCTTGGCCCCCTCAGCCGTCCTCTTGAGCTGGGCGACCTCCTCTTTCAGCTTGTTCAGAGAAGCCGACTGCTTGGCGTGGCGGGTTTGGAGGGTAGCAATAGTGGGCTGCTTAGCCTCCAACTCGGTGCGCCATCTCGCATCGATGCCTTCCCTCTCAGCCTCCATGGTGGCCGCCTTCTCTTCAGCTTTAGCTCGACTCGTCTACTCTGCGATAAGCCTAGTCGACAAGTTATCGGCGGCATCCAACATAGCGGTGAGACGACAGAATAGCTCCTCCGCAACCAAGGCCCCGCGAGTCTGATAACTTAGTAGGGCCAGTCACAGGCCAGTTGAGGGCAGCTCCTCTAAAAAATCCTTGTCCTTCGGCAGGGTGAACTGCTCAGCGGCGACAACCTGCGACCGCCCCGATGAGCTGGGCTCGAATCTCCCTCCATCGGCCATCAATCTCAGCTGTTCTGTGGTGGAAGGGGACCACGATTCCCAAGCTAGCAAGCCGACTCATGAGAGCCGACCTTGATAACGACCTTACCGAGGCAGCAGGCTCCTTTCCCACCCTCCTGTCTGGTTCAATAGCGGCGACATCCACGACCTGGCTTACACTGCTGGCTTCCTCTGTTGCTGGAGTTTCCAGCTCGACCATCACGGGGGATGATTCCCCGCCGGGAAACGACCCCTCTGTAGCCTCTCCCCTGATGACTTGAGCTCCCACCAGGACGACCTCACCCTGGTAGGGAACAACCTCTTCGGCCGGGGCCACTTCTTCAGCCACCACCTCCGAAGTCGGCACCTTTTCCTTGGCCGTTTTCTTCTTCTTCTTCTTCGGTTTGTCGGTCGAAGGAAGAGGAGCCTCCATCTACAGCATGGCCGCCAGCTGGTCAAACCCCGCTTCAAGTTGCTACTCGTCCTCGGCTAGCAGCCCCCCAGCTCTCGCCCTCTTCTGGGGAAGTTGCACCCCTGCAGCTTTGGCCAGGCCTGGGGCCCCACTCTTGGCATCCTCGACCTGTGGCGAGGTCTCTTCAAGCAGCTCCTTCTCCCTCTCCATGTCCGCCTCAATAGGATGGACGAATGACAACCCCGCCACCCTCAGCGATGCGTTGTCGAATAGGTTGCGACCCCTTCGAGACCCTGCATACTGGCGGAACCTCTCCAAGTCGACCTTCTCAACCGCAGAGAGTGGGAGCTTCTTTAGGCCGTCTTTATTGATTTCCAGCCAAGAGGGTCAAGCCAAAATGGCGTCGGCGCCGAAGACCTAGAATAATTTGTTCTTCCAATCCTTATTTGAATCTGAGATCTCCACAAACCGATGACCCGCATACCCAAAAAAGAAGTGAGCGTCCTTCTTGGATGACCTCTCTGTTATAAGGTTGCTGAATAGCTAGAGAGTCGGCTCCACCCTCACTCAGTGGCAGATCACCAGAAACGCCATTATGGTAGCAATGCGTTAGGAGCAAATTGCACTGGCGACACCCCCAGCCGCTCGCATAGCCTCTTCACGAACGGTGGCAGCAGGAGGCACAACCCATTATTCAAATGTGCCCTGTACATCGGACGCTTGTCAGCACCGTGCTAAAAAACAGAGCTGCCTTTCTCCGGCAGAGAAACAACAAACTCCTCTAGAAAGTCATACTTCTCGTGAAGCCCCTCCAGATCCTTCTCCTCAGTCTTTGATTCCCAAGATCTAAGCTTGGTAATCCTGTCCGTGTGGAAACAGATGCAGAAGCAGCCATGGCAGAGGATTAGGAAAAATTTAAGCAGGAAGAAGAGAAACAGTGAGTTTCTAGAAAACGTGAGTAAAATTCCCTAATGGGAAGGAGGCATATATAGGTGTTCAGGGCAAACACATGTCCACCCCTGAGCGGCATTTCGGTTTCCCATATTAACTACTGAGATGGGCGCTTGTACCCAACTGCCTTATAAAAATAAAATACCCACTGCCTTTAAAGCTCACGTATTTTCATTCGAAATTCGAAATGCCTCTGGCGGCTAAAGTACCGCTGACGTCACGTCCCATCGTCTACAGTGACACCAACCACTCCCTTGCCTCAAAGACTGGACACGCCAAATGTCCAAAAGCCGACCAACTCTGGTCGACCAACCCCCAAGCTAATGAATGCAAGGAGCCCAAGCGGCCTAAAGACCAGCAGCGAGTCGGCGGGGCGTCGCCTCAAGACCGATGACTCCAACAGGTCGCTCAAGTTGCTCAAGTCAGATCGTCCAACCCATCAATTGCTCCAGACCACAAAACACAGCATAAAACACAAGTCACAAGACAGTAGAATAAACAAAGAATTTTTATTCAATTCCTTTGGAAGAATACAAATATTCAAGCTTGTAAGCTATACAAATGTCAGGCCCTTAAGACCTACGGCTGCTCAGCTGGCATTAGCCCCACTCGAGGAATTGTCACTCGATGACCCTTCGTCTTCTTCGCCTCCGCCCTCGCCTAGGTCATAGCTGGCTCCCGCCTCCTCATATCTTGAGAAGTTCTTTATGTGGCTGGCTATGCTTGGCAGATATTGGAGCCGACCGGGAATGTCCTTGAACTCAGCCGGGAGTTGTTTAACTATGAAGTCGTTGCCCGCCTTGCAGGCCAGCGCGACCTCGACCTTACCCAAAGTACTGCGGCGGAATTCCTCGATGACGGCAGGCCGACTCCTCTCTATTACGGCAGATTCGTGGTCGCTCGACTCAAGCAACCTGATCCTCTCCTCAGCCTTACTCAAGGACTCCTTGAGTCGAGCACACTCTCCTTCAAGCCGTTGACTAGCGACTTTCGCCTCTGAGCATCGGGTCTAGGCGTGCTGAGCGATCTGCTTCTCAAGCGCGACTTGCGCCACGGCCAAGTCATGCTCTCTATAAACCTCACCTATTGCCTCAGGTCGCTCACCTTCGACTTGAAGTCGACGTCGAAGCTCCTCGATTTCGGTCAACTTCCTGTCGCTCAGCACCTTCAGGTCCGCAATCACCTGCTCCTTGGCCGTCGCCTTGCGGCGCCAAGTTCAGCCTGTTTAATTGAGAGCTCCCTGACTACTTGGTCAAACTCTTCACTCTCCTCCATCCCGGAAGCTACTTTCTTTCTGAGCTACTCATAGGCATGATGGCCTTTAGCCAGCCGATGGCACAACTCTAGCTCCACCAGACACCCCCTGGTCACATAGCTCCGCAGAACTATGTGGAGACCCAGGTCAGGAATCGTCTTCAAGATTTCCCTATCTTCGGGCAGATCAAACTGCTCCGCCGCCCTTGCTTGCAAGTAACCTGACCGAAACACAGACGGGCAAACGTCCAAGTGTCGATCTGACTCATACCGGTGCCCCACATCTAGCTCCCCCTATAATGATTGGGAGAAGCCACACCTATCAGCACATTACTCGCCCTGATCCAATCCCTGTCGGCGTCGACCACATAGTGCTGGGATGGCTACCCGCCTGAGGTAGGACGCGCTTCCTGATCCCCAACTGGCTCCTTGCCCTGCCGACAAGGTGGCTCCGCCTGAGAACCACTTCCATTACCGACCGACCAACATTCAGGTATCTCCCCAGTAGCGCTCCACCCACTTGGCGAGCTCGGGGCTGCAACCCCAGGCACAGAGACGCCAACATCCTCTCGGTCGGCCTCATATTCAGCAGAGACTGAGTGACGATCAGTTTCTTGGTCCGAGCTAGATGAGTCGACCTTGACGAGGGGTGGTCCACCCATTCCCAACTATCTCGACCCTCAAGGGCCATGACTGACTTTCTTCAAGCGACGACCACTGGGACCGGTAACACCCTGCGGCATGACACACCTACCCACCTCCTCGCAACCGACCAGGACCTCCTCTTCCCTAACCCCTAAAGGCGGAGTTTCCTCTCGAGTCAGCTCTAGTCGCTGACGTTTTTCTGGGCGAGCTGCCTCCCCTTCAGAACCCTCCGAAGACTCTTCACTAAGTGGAGACTCTGCAGTAACCAACCTACCGACCCTCCCACAAAATATTATGTTATGGGCCCTCATCTCGCCCGATTGACCTGTGAGGGTCGATGAAATCCCATGAAAATGCAAGACAGAATTGTCGAGCAGAGCTTGCATGTCACGCGGCCCCGTGTATCGGACAATCTAATCCAATTCCTACCGTTCGATCTTCGATAAGGGCTTCAGCTCTAAAGGCTCTCTTCTTATCTCCAGCCATGTCGAGCAGCCAAGACCGGTGTCATCCCCAGCGACCCAAACAAACCAGTCCTTCCACCCATTGTGCGACTTCGGGAGCCCGAGAATGATTTTGAAATCTCTTGAAATCTGGTGGTGATAATGCATCGTCTTAGGGATGGTCAGGCTGACCAAATGACTTAACACGCTCAACTTGGGTCAAAGTCCCAACCAGCGACAAATAACGATGAAGTCGACCAATATGGCTATAGAATTCAGCTGCATCTGCATGGGAGGCACTTCCAACTCCTCAAATACTTTTTAGAGAAATGGGTGCAGCGATAATTGGAGCCCACACTCTAAATGTTTGATGTAGAGGGGGGCCCGCTGGTCCCCATGGCAGTACACCAGCGATGACTTCGCCAGAGCCTCCAACTTGTATCCCCTTAGAATATCAAACTTTGAATAGAGAAAGAGCATCTGCGCTTGAGTCACCTTTGAACGATGCTCGTCAAGGTACCCTCGGTGATCGAAGTCCATCAGAAATCTTTGCCTCGCTCGCCGGAAGATCGTCGAAATTCTTTTTTGAGGAAGATGAAAGTGAAAACTTTCTGCTGCCACTGCCCTGCATATATACGGAGGCCCTACCTACCTCACATCTGCTCGTGATGAACGGCTAGGATGAGGGCTCAAGCCTCGAAGCATCACCTCGAGAAATGGAGAGCCCATCTCATTCGATCTAAGAAGGCCCACCACCAGGCCCATAAGGCAAAACGCCAATGGTCTGGAAACTGCCTGCTGACGTCAGTCATGTCCCATCGCAGGAATGTTCTAGCCTCTTCTCTAACTCGCTCTCATCCGGCCCGGATGACCCTTCTTGTTTCGCCTGGACTTGTTTCCAACCAAATCCAAGCGAAAGGGGCCAACTGTTATGGTCATAACCACTAATAAGTGATTAAAAAGAAAAACAAGAGTATCAACATAAATAAACATACCCGCCTGCCAACCGAGGGCAGTGCAAACCACCCTAACCGGCCTGTAAGATGACCTACGCTCACTACCCACATCGCAGCCATCCATGGACGACACGAAAGGTGGTGATGGTCGTCCATTCGGCCTATCATTCGCCCTAGCGATCCATGGATGATGTGAAAGGCGATGATGGTCGTCCATTCGACCCACCATTCGCCCTAGCGATCCATGGACGACGCGAAAGGTGGTGATGATCGTCCATTCGGCCCACCATTTGCCCTAGTGATCTATGGATAACGCGAAAGGCAGTGATAGTCATCCATTCAGCCAACCATTCGCCCTAGCGATCCATGGACGATGCGAAAGACGGGGATGGTCGTCCATTCGGCCAACCATTTGCCCTAGTGATCTGTGGACGACGCGAGAGGGGGTGATGGTCGTCCACCCTATCAACTTGCTCTCAGTGACTCGAGAGGAACAATTCAAGTCGGCCATTCGACCTCGGCTCTCGCCTCTCATCGCTCGTGGTCCCCCACTTAGACGATGGCTATCTGAAGTCTACACCGGACAATCCGTCACTATCGCATTAAATGTGCTGACAACCCCCTTCACTCCTCCATCTCTCACGGTATTTAAGGTACCTCAGACCCATGTCACTGCAGACGCCGCCAATCCCATCCCCATTAATGGTGAATAGATAGCGCTCACTCCCAGTCCACTCATAGTTTGACACCTGTCCATGCATGCCACTGTGACAGGGACGTGCTACTGTGGCCGGCGCATACAGAAGCTAGTCCAATATTCTCTCAGCACGTGGAAGAAGGGGCTGACTCAGCAGCTATCCCTCGAAAGATAAGAATGCCCTCCGAGCCCTAGGCATAAATAGCAGCAAGAACAGTGAACCAAGTAAGTGATTCTTTCTCAGTCAATTCCACTACACATTTTCTCTTATTCTCATTACTGACTTGACCGTCAGAGGGACCACCGGAGATCCCAACTCTAACCCTTCCTTAGGTACTCCTTTGTAGACGAACCCCTCGACCAAAGCAACGTCACCGGGCATTAGGAGAGAAGCGAGCCCTGCACTCGGAAACTAAACTCACCCTGAGGTTAGTGAATGTTCAATTACAAACATCAACAAATGTCATATTTTTTACCCAATGCTAGTTTCTATAATCTATTTATCAACGCTTCTTCCATCTGTAAAGAACTTGGAAATAAGCATTAAGTATAAATAATGGTTCTAAAATTATTTAATTTAAAATCTTATATGGTCATCTAATCGTCCTCCACGTAGCAAGTACAGAAGCTCCAATCTATCCATACTGCTGTTATCTATGTTGATAACCACATACCTCCTGAAAAATGAGATTTAACAATTATCAGCAAATATTAACATGCACATATATTGAGTTAACATATACTGCAATAACCTTAACACATAAGAAAATTATTGAAACTTACTAATGACATTTTTAAGAGCAAAAATGTGATAGCCATTTATTTTCTGTTGGAGTGAATTTGAAGGATACTGTAGGAGGTATTCTATAGTTGTGTAAAAAAATCCCCGTGCTATTAAGAACGCATATGCTAAATTTTGAAGGGTCAGGAATCCCCCAATTTAAATCCTTCAATGGAGCTTCCTCCTCTTTCATCATAAAGGTCATCTTCAACACATCCCACTTGACTTCTTTATTATTGAAGTAATATTTCGGCTTCTTCCTCTTCATCCACGTGATCAGAGACCTTAATTATATCTTCAGCTTTTTAGTCTTCTTCTTTTCTTTAGTGAATAGGGTCTTCATGTGCTGTGGTATCTTCGTAGCTCTTTTGCTTGGTGCTCTAGTTCTCTTGGGTAGATGATTCTTTGTGGCTACCTTCTCTTTCACAGTTTGCACAACATTCGTGATGTCCTCCACAATTTTACCACATGCTCAATCACATTTTCATTCACAATTTTCTCTGCATTCTTATTCTCATTTTCCACGACATTCATGTCCTCAATCTTCTTTTTTTCCAAATTGTTTCCCAATCTTTTTTCTCAATTTCTTTCTCATTGTACAAATCCTCCTCTCCTTGATTATCACCATTGTCAAAGTCATTATGAAAATCATTTTCAAAACTTTCTCTATCATCATTCTGAATGTTATTGTCAACATCTTTTTCAACTTCCTCCTCAACTTTCTTCTCAATGGGAACTTCCTCCTCTCCTTTATCAGAATCCTTTCCAAAGTTTACTGCTGCATGATGTTCCTCCTCAGCTGCCTGTGGCTTAAAGTTCCTGTTTTGTGCAGTTTTCTTCTTAATATTCTCCTTCAGCACCTTCGGGTCTATAACATCAGCACATCCTTCAAAAGTTTTCACTTTTCTGTTGAGTCTGCTAATCTCAATCATAAATATTTTACAATATATACTCTTCCTATGTTTTGTGGCATTCAATAATCGCTAGTAAAATTTAGCAGAATTTCTCTAGAAGACAAGCTGCTTCTCAATGGGTTGAGCCTCCACCTCATCTTCCTTTTCAAAAGCATTGTCAATATATTTTGAAACGATCTGAGATTTTTTAGACATTACGTTATATCACTCAAAAAAATGAACATGTCTATAACTTAGAGGAAATGACTTACAGTTAACATGAAATAATTTAAACTTAATTGAAACAGACCTACAACTAACATCAAAGTTTTTAGAATTAACAGGAACTAAAGAAGACTTAACATAAAAATGACTTACATTTAACTTAAAATTATTTAGACTTAACATGAACTGATTAAGCTTACTAGAAACTGAATTAGACTTAACATGATATAACTTAAACTTCACAATAAAATATTTACAATTAATAGATAATAAAGCTTAAATAAAGTATCAAAAAAATTTACATAGCCTATTGAGCCTTTCTTCTTGACTTCCTCATTCTTCACATTCTTTTTTGGACTCTTCTCACTAGCAAGTCATTTGGGGTGACGATGCATAATTTAATTCCTCAATGCTGGGAGTGGGACTCTTTTTCCTTTTGGGACTTAAGACATCATCATTCCACACATCAGGCTTCCTCAGTGGGTATTTTGAGAGCCAGGGACCAACTTCAACAAGAGGTTTCTCAACTAATGTTATGGAAGCTTTTCCTAGCTTTGAAGCAATTGTCCCCTTCCTCAGAGATCTAACTTTCTCACCTTCTAGTACACAATTAGTCATTGGAGGCTTTAATCTGTTGCTAATGACATATTTCTTTATGCCCGTCATCTCATAATACCAAAGCTGTAAAGAATACAATCATCATTCCAACAATTAGAAAATGATCATATTGAAAATAACATTAATATCTTATAATTAACAAGAAATAACTTACACATAACATGAAATGATTTAGGATTAATAGGAGCTTAATTATACTTAACATGAATCTAATTAGACTTAACATGAAAAACCTAAAACTTCATGGTAAATAATTTATGCTTAATAGGAAATGAAATAGACTTAGCATAAAATATATTATACTTTACATGAGGAATTCTACACCATAACAGAAATACTTAAAAAGCCTACTTAATGAAAATAATAAAAATAACATTCACATATTATATTTAACATGAAACAAAAATCATGCATATAAATTTTACTACCTTAACAATTTAAACATGGAATTTCTGGGAATTAGTGGCATGCATCCAGGGATACGTGTAACTTCTGGCTCCTTCAAACACTCCAAAGCAAATTTAATGCCTCTAATAGTTTCTGTATAAATGAATTTTCCCCATGCAACTCTGTTCATTCTTTCAATGCTATCCACATACTTGAATAATAGTCTAGGGATACCTTGCTTGCTTTTGGGGCACCATATCATCGAGTATTGATAAAGTATTTGCAGCAGAACAAAGTTTTGAATATCCTTCTTTTTCTTTGATTCCACAAGACTTTCTGGTAGATCTTCAGCATATCTTCAAATGCTCATTGGTGCTCTTCCTTTTGTCCCTTCTCTCTTTCTTCATGCATATACAGTTTAGCAAAATATTGTCTCTATATTTTGCTATTGAGGTCTCGATTGGTATAAATAATTTTCCCGTCAATTGAAAAACCAGTATGATTATGAACCCAATCCAAGTCAAAATTAATAATTCTTTTTTTTCAGTTTTAGCATCATGGATAGAAAATGTTTCATTACCAAGATCATAATAACTCAGCACTAGCTCAAGTGTTGGACGATCAAGTGTAGGAGCACCAACGAGAATATAATGCTCAAATGTGGATCCCTCATATGCATCCCTATGCCACTAACACATCTTAGGGGCAAGAAGCTTCATAAATTCATAATATGCACCGAAACTGGTACTTGGCCTAATTTCAGCAGGATCACCAAGCTTTTTACTGAAAGAATATCAAGTATAGACTTAACATGAAACTCAGTTTAGTTAAAATAAAACTCTATTTAGTTAACATGTATTTGATTAAACGTAACATGAACATCAGTTTAGTTAACATGAATATTGGTTTAGTTAACTCAGTTTAATTGACAAGTATTGGAATAATCTTAGCATATACTTTGTTATACTTAACAATACAAACTCAGTTTAGTCAGCTTGAAACTCAGTTTAATTAACATGAAACTCTGTTTAATTCTCATGTATTGAATTAAACTTAATATGAACCTCAGTTTAGTTAACATGAAAATCAGTTTAGTTATTATGAAACTCAGTTTACATATAATGTATTTGATTAAACTTAACGTGAACATCAGTTTACTTAACAATTAATTTGTATTGATTTTTGCTAAAATTCTTCCAAAAAATTTAAACTCCAGTCACTCACTTACATCAGTACAACATTGTAAGTTTTCCTAATTACAATGAAGTTAACGTATACATCAATAAATTTAACAAGTAATACTAAAGAGTCAATGTAAACCTTAATTTCTTTAATTAAAAAACATAACACTTACTTCTTTCTAGGCTTGGAACCATCCCCTACTGAACTTCTTTTATTGCCTCTTCCTCGTAGTTCACCCCTTTGCATGTCCAAAAGGGCCTTCGATGCTTCCTCCATGCTTCCATTCCCAGATGATTGATGAGATTCACCATCACTAGAAGAAGCACGACCATCATCACTCGAGGAAGCCGTGTGATCATCATCAACTTTACCACTTCGCTCACGAACTGCGACTGACGATGAAGATTTTGCTTCGTTTTTTTGTTTAGATCGTCTTTCACGGCCACCGTCATGTTGCCCCTGCCATCCACTATGATGAACGACTTTGAAATCGTTATCAGATACTTCCTTAGATGGCTTAGACGACATTTTCACCATGCAAACCCTAACCCTAAGTTGAAATTCGATAGGGAGAAATGGAATTTATGATTTTTGGGTTCCTGTTAATAGTAGAAGAGAGAGGGAGAGAGGGAGCGAGTACTTGAAAGGAGGGATGGGTGTGGTTTCCAATTTCGGGTGTGCCATGTCATAAGGGTTAGGAAATAATTTTAAGTGGGCTTTTTCTTTAACTGCTCACTTGGCCGTATACTTGGGGCCACAACACAAATACTGTTAGCATTTGGGGCTGAAACACAATGCCCAAAATACATAGGGGCCGGTCACACGGGTCGCTTAATATTGGGGCCTTGACACAATTTTCCCTTATTTTAAGATGCTAGAAAGGTCTAGTAAAATCTTAAATTGGAAGTTAAATTTACATATCTTAATGAAAGAGTATAAAAATAATTTCTCTTTTATTTGCAAAGTTTTCAACATTTATGGGTTTTGAGTGATTGAATTTTTGAAGTGTTATTTCTAAAACTTTTAAAACTTTGAGTGCATTTTTTACAAATTTTAAATTTCCAGTTGGGTGCTACTAATTTCCATGTTTAATGTGCTGGTACCAAAATTTTATAATTTCAGCAAACTTATAGGTTTGAATAGTTGAGGTTGTTTTTGTAAATTTTAAAGTTTTAGGGTATTTTTTGTAAAATATATATTTTTAGGGGCCTATTGATAATTTCTAATTTGTCTGTATTGGATGTAACTTCTGTAATTTCAGGTTTATTTGCAATTTTAAACTTTTGAGGGTTTCTTTGCAAATTTTAAAACTTTAAGGGAATTTTTTGTAATTTTCAAAAGAAACGATTGTAAACAAAGCTTTGTTCAGATAAAATTGTAATTAAAATTTTAATTAAATATTACATTCTAATTACCTAGCTCTTTCTTTAATTCTTGATTGGATTTAGTAGCATAGAAAATGTTGCAGTATATGCAATCTTTGAAATAGATTTTTCTACTAGCAGATAGACATAATAACCATGGATAATTCTAATTTCTCCAAAATAGAAAGTTGATATTTTAGTTGAAAGCATTCCTAATGAACTTAAATCTCTATTCACTATGGTAAGAGAATAAGAACAAAATAGTTAGAAATTTATTTTTCTTCGAACACCAATGAGATTACTATCCAAGTTGGAGAAGGATAAGAGGTTCACACAAAAATAAATATTATCTATCTATTAACTAAAACCTACGTATGCATATATGGGCAAGCATGTTTCCCTTTATATCAAATTGTGACTATTATTCAGATAAATAATTACATGGGATTGTAGTTCATAGCTAAATACTAAAATTTATGGATTGACAATTTTAAATATTAGTTCAGGTGGGATGGGATTGGTATAGTACCAATATAGTATTGTTGTGGCAAGTTTCAAATTTAAACTGTTGAGCTATAGAATTAGACAAATATAGTCTTGTTGTAGGGATAGTAATTTTAAATTGTTAATTCACATGTAGGATAATTAGGATAAGAATATATTATGATTGAAATGTAATATACAAAATAGTGAGGGGTAATATAGACCGTGAAAAGCTTTTTCTGAACTCGTACAAAAGGGAGTATATGATATAGA
>JBAKGM010043638.1:0-17629 GCA_037177215.1 Asparagus racemosus
GTCTACAGGCGTGAAGCAGTTCTTCTGCTCAAAGTTTAGATCCCGTCACTTCGCATTGCCCTCGCAACGAAGATGACGATCGAAGAACAGCATCAGAAACATCTCGAGGAGCTCGAGATGTTGGATGAAAACTGCCTGGAGGCTCAACAACGAATTGAGTTCTACAAAGCCAGGATGTCGAGAGCCTTCAACAAGAAGGTGCAACAAATGAGTTTCAAGGAAGGAGATCTGGTCTTTGCTGCTCGACGACCGATAATACTCAACTCTAAGAAAAAAGGTAAATTCGAACCTAAATGGAATTGGATTTTTAGATTAGGTCATCTGACTGAAGGTCGCCTAAATCGTCCCGATTCTCTAAGTAGAGATCTCACTCTTAGTTCCATCCTTCTCCTAGGTAGTGCCGACTGAAGGTATGCACCAGGATTTTCAGACCAGGTTGTATGCCTGAAGGTCGTCTGAGTCTTTTCAGTTCTCAGAGTGGAGATCTCACTCTTAGTTCCATCCTTTCCCTAGGTAGTATCGACTGAAGGTATGCGCCAGGAATTTTAGACCAAGTTGTCTGACTGAAGGTCGCCTGAGTCTTTTTGTTTCTCTGAGTGGAGATTCCACTCTTAGTTATATCTTTCCCCTAGATAGCACCGGCTGAAGGTATGCGCTGTGATTTCTGGGTCAGGTTGTCCGACTGAAGGCCACCTGAATCCTCTCGACTCTCAGGGCAGGGTTCCTGCTCTTGGTTTTATTCATTCACCATGAAAGATAGAATATAAAATTCTTCCTCTCTCACCAATTAAATTTTATCAATAAAAACCCCTTAATCCAAGATTCTTCATGGGGAATTTTATCCCGAATCCTAAGCAGGGTTAGGTCGACGCCTCACACGCGTCGTCGGTTTAGTCTTCTCGTGAAAAGATGAAGTCTATGTATTCAATATTATGGCACAAAGTCTAAGAGAGTTTCATTTTTTAGCACAACATTACATGCAGAACTGATTTAAATAATCTGCATGCTAGCCTGAGTCAAACGGTGGTCGGTAAAGGCACACCAAATCTGTTGAGGGCTGTGGGTTAGCCAATAACCCCAAAATCGACGCCTAACACGCATCACCGGTTTAGTTTTTCTCTGATTGAAGAAGACACTAGAGTTCAATTCAGGAATATTTTATCCCGCCTAAGAAGGGATAAAGTCAATGACTCACAAGCGTTGCCGGTTTGGTCGTTTTTCTGATTGAAGAAGATAGCAGAGTTCAATTCTGGGGTATTTTATCCCGAAGCCTAAGAATAGATAAAGTCAACGCCTCACACGCGTTGCCGGTTTAGTCTTTTTTCTGATTGAAGAAGACACCAGAGTTTGATTCTGGGAAATTTTATCCCGAAACCTAAGAAGGGATAAAGTCAACGTCTCATATGCGTTGCCGGTTAATTCTTAGCCGTAAAAAGAATAACGCCGACATATTCAAAAGTGTGGCGGGTAGTCATTAATAGCACCAAAATCCACGCCTTACACGCGTGGAGAATTTTATTCTGAATCCTAAGAAGGAATAAGTCAACGCCTCACACGCGTTGCCAGGTTAGTCTTTTTCTGACTGAAGAAGACACCAGAGTCTAATTCTGGGGTATTTTATCCTGAAGCCTAAGAAGGGATAAGTCTACGGGTAACACGTGTTGCTGGGTGGTCTCTTACCCGTAAAAGAGTACCAAGTTGACGTATTCATCATCATAGCATGAAGTCTAAAAGAGTTTTATTCTTTTAGCACAACGTTACATGCAGAACGGGTTTAAATAATCTGCATGCTAGCCCGATTCAAACAGTAATCGGTAAAGGCTCATCAAATCCGTTGATGGCTGGGGGTTTGTCAAAAATCCTATGAGTATTATAGTTAATTATTTCGAACGAAATAAAAGAATTATAATAAATGATAAAAAGAGGAAAATTCATGGCGAGAGATCTGTTTGAACTCCTCCTACAGCCTGACTTTGAAGGAGTCCTCGTTGGTGTTCAGAGTGTTCACAGATTTCGGCAAACCTTGGTTTCTCAGACATTACAGTTAGAGCTTCTCCGTCGTGGTCCCTCGTCAGCTCTACGATACCGAAGTTTCCTCCTTCCACCTAGAGCTATTGCATTTGTACCTCTTCTAATGACATTAGTGAGACCAATTGGATCCCATATCGAGAACTAATTATTAATCAAATTAATAGTGTTAATTTTATAGTCAAATTCTTATCCTACTAACTATTCATAAAAGCTCTTCTATAGTATGAGATTAATTATCCATAAATAATATCTTACATTCAAACCCCTCAGTATAAATTTATTTTAGGCAACTTTTATTGAGCAGAACAATTCACCTAATTGCTTATGCCTACATTACAATGCCCATGAACATAATTAAAAATCATTTTGCAATATCAAAATAGTTTATTTTTATAAGAAAATAAATTTAAAAATTTTTTTTCCAAAATCACCCACCAATGAGATTTTAATAACTTCATGGGATATGCATAACAAATTAACTCATCATAATGAGCATACTGGATCCAATATAGATATCCATCATTTTCCTAAATAAAAAACTAGCAACCTAACATTTCAGGTTATGTAGCACTTGCTAAATAGGCTTAACCATCATAACAAAGCATACTATATTATCAAATTGAAAATAATAATTTCATCAACCTAAAGGGGCCATGTCACTATTTGAATTCTCTTTCTCTTAGGTGACTCGTCCTAGATAATTCAAATGCGGTTTAGTGCCATACACATGAAATGTGTACATATGACATACACCCAGGGCATCCCCATTACCAGTGGTTAAGACCACCACCACATCTCACACGTCGGTGTCATGCATGATAACCAGTTATAACGAAGTTATCCTTTACTAGTTATAGGCTAACCACAAGTGACCATCACAGTGCATGATCTAACAAAATAATTTTTAAGGATTAGGATTCTTAATTGATGTTTTCTTGAAGTTTTAGACAAGTTATTATCATATATAATGGGATTTACCCATACGCAGACTGATAGAATTAGAAAACATGCACAAAACCTACACGAGATCCTAGTACTTCATTTTTCTTTGTTGTTGATCTTTGAAAATGTGTAAAAACATGATGTTCTACTGCCTATAATAATTCTAAGAAATTATGAAGAGACTGGAGGCGGAAGAGGGAAGAAGCGAGTCGTAGCAAATCTATCATGCAGGAGCAGTGACAGATCACTGTATGATCGTGCGTCATCAGATGTCTGACCAAATTAAGACATCTAGTCATCTAATAGCAAACATTTGATTGGGGATTAAATGTGTAGTCGAGTAAGGTAGACCCTGATTAGTGGTTGATAGAAATTGGGTTTCTGTTTGTTTCTTAAAGACGTATGGTTTTTTTTGGAGACGTATGGTTTGTAGTTCAGACGTCTGGGTGATTAATTAGCCATCTGATTTTGTTCTATTTCATAATATCTCTTTTTCTATTTATAGTTTAGTATGTTTAGACTATTTATCTATTTTAATTTTTGTTTAAGAGAACATGAGTATTTGATGATGTAGAAGTGTCCTATGAGATAGCTACACAATATATGGAGTGTTTAGATCACTCAAACAACTCAACGCATGTTAAGTGAATGATGAACTCGCTTAAGGAGAATGAACGGTAAAATGGATGTTGTTATGAATTAACTTATGCTAGAATTGACATATTACCTTTACATCGTAATCTTTGTACATGTAGATGGGTGTAGAGACCTATATTCTACACTATGAAGTGTACCGTTAGTCCTAATACATAAGTTGTCTAGGTAGCTGATTCCTCACCTGGACCATTCTGATTAGTACTACCTAAATTGTGCGAGGCTGCCATAGGATGTGAATTTTAGTGCGTAACACTACATGTATAAATTAAATAACAGCGGGATGCAGAATAATAAAAGATGAATCGTGACTTAAGGTTGGTTGGTTGGCTAGAGGACAACATCATGAGTACCTATTTAAATGGGCAGACTCAATCATTTCATATCCAAAAAATAATGCAATTATTTTCTTTAATATAGTGTTATGTTTTAATATATGTTGCGTGCACAACACTACATGATAGATCCTTCTGAGATCTATGATCTTTTTTTCTCATTGATTCCTATATTCATTCTTGTCTAATTGATAAGGATTTAATTATTATTGTACAGGTAACAATTGATTTTTGCAGTTTCACATATTTTCCTCTCGTAGACCTCATGTTTCAGGTAATGAAGTGAGTCTGACTTGAATAAGCAGGTTATAAGGAAGTAGTTACGGTCATGCAGTAGCGATTATAAACAATGATTAGTTCAATTATTTATTATTCAGTAGATACTTGATGACATCATTTTTAGATATCTATCTAGAATTTGATAGCCCTGTTGAGCCAAGTCTTATATTTATTTTGGATATTGAAGTTTATCTATCTAGTGGACTTGGTACTTTGGACAATTGTTATATCTCTTATTGTTTTCACTTTGATACTTGTTGTGATCTTAATGTTGTTGTGATGAGTCCTATACTTTCATGTGTGGAACATTTTATATTTTTGGTTCTATAAATATTTTGTCTACCAGGTCATTATCCGTGAGTAGGGCATGATAGGGTTTTAGTGGTATCAAATCCAAAATTCGAAATACATTCCAATCAAATATAATGTCACATCCAACACAACACATTACATTGTTCATTCCTTGATTCTTATCTCTATTTTACTCCTTATCCTTCTTTGATAATAGTTCAGGACTACATAAGACATGGCTAGGGGTGCAGGATCAAGCAGTGCAAATGCGAAAGTGAATGCCAATGCGATTGCAAATTTGAATGGATAGGATGCAACTGAGCTATTGGTGGTTCTACAAGCGATGCTTGAAGCCAGAGAATGACGAGAAGAGCTTGACATGAAGTAGATGGAAGAGATGGGAGTAGCTAATGAGAGACTATAGACAGTCAAAATATACATGCCTCTTCCACATGTAGTTGAGCTCTTGAGTCATGAGAGGCCTGAATCGATACTCGACACAAGTATGATACAGAGCCCAAGAAGTGGATATCCATGGACCAAACACTAAATCAGATCAAAATGGCCCAAGCACAAGCCCATAGCAAAGCTCGTCCAAGCCACAGCAAAGCTCGCCCAATAGCCCACATGGGCCACATCACCCATGTTACAAAGAAAGTGGGCTACCCACAACCCGGTGAAGTTCGCTCAATGAACTTCTCCATGGGCATTATTAGCAAACTTTGTCCATTGCCGTTATTGGTGAACCTCGCCCATAGCCATTTTTAGAAGCTATGTATAAGAAAACAGTTCACCCTACTAACTCACCCATTTAGTGGAAGTTAATGACCACTAACTCACCCATTTAAGGGGAGTTAAGGCCCACTAACTACCCACTTAATGCTCCTAAACCTATAAATAGGCATGATCAACTTAAAGGAAATGGGGGGGGGGGAGAGGGGGTGGAGAGAGAGAGAGAGAGAGAGGAGAAGGATTAAGAGGCTACATCGACAAAGAGCTCGTCCCTCCTCCATTCTCATTGATCTTGAAAGATCATTCTTATCGACTAATCATTTAGCTCAGTCAATGATCCTACATGAGAAAGGATTTATTTTCTTCAGCTAGTCATCTAGCTTAATCAATAGTCGTTGTGACAAAGGATCTGTTAATATTTCTTTAAGGTAAATAGTCATATATTTACTCTGAGATCATCAAATAGCAAAAGACCATTCATCTATTGCTCAGACCATCAGCAGAAGATAAGAATGACCTTGCATCAGCACACAGAAAAGAACCCAGCCTATAAATTTTTCTTGTTGCATTATAATCTTGAAATCATAATATGGAGTCAGTTATAATTTTATAATTTTAAAACTCAAAACAGGATGGTGACTCTGCTGGGTACTTCTTTCGAGAAGATTGTGTTGCAGTCTGACACTAAGGCCTTATGGTCTATTGCTGAATCGTTGGTCATCAAATTTGACCAAATAAAATTTGAGGAGACCATCTCCTCTAAGAAGATAGTTAACAGCCATTCCAAAAGCTACCAAAAAGATTCATCGAAGTTCAAGACCGAGATCAGACCTGAGCTTCACCCATAGGAAGGCAACCCTCACCAAAGAAAGCCCCAGCTTCACTGGAGGCAGAGCAAACTTATCCTAGAGTGAAGACAACCATAGCTTCGTCCAAAGCAAAGTGAACCTCACCAAAGGTGGCCTCAGTGCCACCCAAACGAAGTCCTAGCGACCTTGCCCTGAGCAAAGGTCAGAACGTTCAAACATCTCTCGAATTTGAACATCAATTCATAACCCCTCTTGGAGTTCGCTTTATAGCATCTTGTAATGCTCATCATGCTTCCTTAAAAGAAGCCAAAAATGGGGGTTACCCTCTAATTAAATTCTTGAAAGTGAAAACTATCGCCCATAGTGATTCTCAGGCTCAATCATAAGTTTAGACTTGTGATGAAGTCACAATTGACCACATTAGTCATAGGTCAAAACAACATTTTCTCAAGCGATGTTCTAATGCCAAAAGCTAGCCCGACAAAGTTGACTGCCACATCAATAGCCAAGTTGACTTAAGTGAGTTCCTCTCTCAAAAGAAGGCGTGACAACGTTAGCATTGCTCGGCCCTAAAGGATTTAGTATCAACAGTTCAACTAAATTGCCTATGTAAGTCTCCATCTATCAAAGATTCAATGTTTGCCCATCTTGGCCCATTCCCTAAACCTTCAAATTTTAGGAACATGCTTTGATGATGATTTCATAAGAACAAGGTGGCTTTTGACCACGATCCCCAAGAGTTCACAGTTAACAAGACTAGTGTAACCTTAGAAGAAGAAGAAGATGATGATAGCCTGTCAGATCCAAGATCTTCTCCTAGAATAGGGAGCATGCTTCCTGATACCGATAGTGTCTATCGCCATACTAGATTGAGACATGGGGTAAATGTCCCCATTGACTACTCCATCGTGAGGATGCCTATTCAACGAACTCTTTCACAAGTGGATAATCCTTCTGCCAGCGTCGCTAACTTGGATATAGCACCAAAAACAACTCCTAGCTCAAGTCAAGAGAATATGGCAAACAAAGAGGCCATCGATGATCTTATTCACTAGATTGACGCCCAAAAGAAGGCATCCGACAAGCACTTTGAGTGAGTCAAAAAATACTTCAATAACTGCTGCTCACTTCCCACCCCCCTACGAGCACTTCAAAAGGGAAGCGGCTAGTTGACATCTCCCTCGATAAGGAGTCACTACACCAAGAAGATGTCTTCTCCTCTCGATTAGAGTTTGAGACATCTAGTTCACTAAAGATGAGGTGCAAATTCAAAATATTTAAAAGCGTCCAAAACTAGCTCAATGCTCTTACACAAAGGACCGAGTTAAAAAAGGTTGGGATCACTCAATCTTATCCCATCAAGTGCGACCCCATTCCTTATCCAATGAAGTTTAAGCTACCGATGTTATACACATTTGAAGGTAAAGGTTCTCCTCACTAGCACATATACTATTTCCATCATAAGACTGGGAATGTTGTGGGGAACGATACCGTAAAAGCGCATCTTTTTATTGAAACCCTTTAGGGGATAGCCTTTGACTGGTTTCAAATTTTGACCGAAGAATCAATCAAATCTTGGCCTAACTTGGAATCACAGTTCTTGTCCCAATTCCACGAGAACTATCTGATGTAACAATGGCCAGGCTACTTTCAAAAAAATAAATGGGAAATGATTCGATCAGAGATTACATTGAACGATTTCGTAACCTGTCCTTATGAAGCCAAGACATACCATTGTCGATGTTGCTCTAGACATGCTGACACAACTTTCTCAGTCAATTGGAAGCCCACATGGGCACTGTCAAGCCTAATTCGTTGAAAGGTCTAATTGAGCAGGTAAAGATCGTCAAGAAATTCGCTGAGAGATTCAATCAATATGATCCGTGGTCAATCCTCAAAGATGATGATAACGAGATGAGACAATCCTCTGATTGTGAGAATGAGACAAGACAATTTTCCTGATCAAAGGAAAGGATACCCTTGCCATTGCAAAAGTCTTGTCCATATACGCTTCAATGCCTTCAGTATAAAGCATTCCTCTACCTACTAACAGCTTCACTACTACATCCTGTCAAGCGAAACTATCAACACAGCCTCCTATGGTTATGGCAAGGCTTTCTCAGCAATGCCAGCCCAACCTTCTATGGCTTTGTAGGGCATGAGCCTTTACTGACAACACCTTATTTCTTCTAAATGTCCAATAGTATAACCTCTGCCAAAGCAATTAGTCATCAAGTTCAACATTACACCTCTGATGATAACCTTTACATCCTACATGATATTAAGAGTTAACCCTCTATGGGTACTCATGATGAAGTCTGGATCTTTGAATTCCAGGCTTGCAAAGAAAGTGATCTTGCTATCTCAGTACGATATGATGCTCGTACTTACCTCCAGCTCAACGAAGGGGTGTGTGTGGGGGGGAGGGGTAGTGCCTACTTCTCTTCATGATCACTAATATGACGATCAGCTGGCTGAAGAAGAGAATGTTTAAGGAATCTGCCTTTAACGGTGTCAAACTCAACCAGCACCTCGATATATGTCGTTGATCCTTTCACCGCTCGCATTCGCAAAAGGTTCTAGCATGGATTAAAGGGGAAGCCTCTGGTTTTGACCAAGAAGCTGAGGAAGGCATCTAATGAAACAATATAAGGAGGTGTCAAAATCAAACACATCCCCAGTGGAGTCCAGTATGGAGATTGACCACAATCCTTAAAGAATTCTTCATCTTTTACAAGCCCATTAGATATGGCACATCTGGCAGCAGCATGCCACTCCTCCAAGATCTTTCTCTCGAAAGACACTAAGTTCAGACTATTCTCCAGAGGATTTTCAATGTCAGAGACTCATTTTAGTTTTCCTTTGTAAACAAAGGAAGCACTAAATCAAGGCATATCCCTAGAGGATCCTTGATACCAATTAAGTCAGTCAAACTTGGCAAACCTGGCATCGGTATGACTCATCCATTTGGATCATTCCTTTCAAATATAGAGACAACAGAAGTTCATGCTTTTAAGCTATCTCAAATAGCTCTTTTTAACCGTATCACGAATCAAAGATAGGGGCTCAGGCCTCATCTTGATCCTCAGTCATGAGAGTGGCTTTTCGTTCAATTTGGCCGGTTAACACCACACCATATGTCAACCAATATTCTCCATAAGGTCTTCGGTCACATTAAAGCTCTCACCATTGACCATGAGAATAATTTTTCAACTAAAATCATCGATCATCTCAATTTGGTCCTAACAAAATTCCCTAATGAATCATCAAGTTAACACACACCTCTGTTCGACTCCAGGTGTCTTTTGCTACCGTCGTGTTAACATCATACCTCTTAACACTTTGCACCCCTATGACCCGACCAGTTAACATTACACCTTTGTTGAACCCTTTCGTCGATAGGTTAACATTACACCTCTGCCAATCTCTCCTTGGATTTGATCGGTTAACATTACACCTTTGTCAGTCCTCTTTTGAGTCAACCGACATTATACCTCTATCAATCTCTCTTACCGTTAAGTTAACATTCCACTTCCAAACGGTAGATGTCCCTTGGACTCCCTTGGACCTGATTGGTTAACACTACACCTTTATCGGTCCTTTCTGTTGACTGGTTAATATTACACCTCTGTCAACTTCCCATACTATCATGTTAACACTACACCTTAGAACAATATGTACCCATGGACTTGACCAGTTAACATTACGCCTCTGTCAATCCCCTTTTAAGTCGACTGGTTAAAATTACATCTATGACGATCTCTCCTAACTCCAATGGGATTATGAGGTCAAACTACTACCTAACCTCTAACTAGTATATGAGATTAAACCGCTCACTACACTCTGATAAGTATGCGAGTATAAACTACTTCTCCATGCTCTAGCACCTAAAGAGCTTAAACTATAGACACCATGAATCTTCCTAGCCTGGACGAGATGATGGAATACTCCAGCTACATAAGAGTATAAACTATGGTTGAATATTTGACTATGCTACAACAGCTACACCAACATTCAGCTACACACCAGCAGTTACGCAAATATTCTGCTACAGTAGCTATGCCAATATTTGGCAACACTGCAGCATTTATGCCAACATTCGGCTACACTCTAGTAGCTACACTAACATTCGACTACACTCCAGTAGCAAACATTCTGCAACACTCCAGCAGCTATGCCAACTTCGCTCCAAATATAGGTTAAATGATATGTTTTTCAACTTCATTCCAAACAAAGAACCGAACTCAAATCCTCAACATCAAAGGATACACATATATGCCTAAGCATTCAACGATGACAGAAGCCACATTCAACAGTACACTTTTAGCAATCAAGCAGCTGAACGGAGACATACCCAACTCCAGGCAAAACAACTGAAGCCACGTTCAACACTACACCTCTACCTATTATGCAAAGTATTTCAATCCCTACTACAAGTCAAATGCAAGATCTCAAAAACTTTGGGGTGTCTTCCAGACAGTCAAGATATATAGGGACCTTCCACATATAGTTAATTTCTCAAGTCATAATAGGCCTGAATCGATAGTCAGCACAAGTCTAATACTTGAGCCCAAGAAGTGGATGCCCATCGGCCAAACACTAAATCAGATCAAAATAGCCCAAGCACAAACCCATAGCGAAGCTGACCTAAGCGAGCTTCGCCTAATAGCCCACGTGGTCCAAGTCACCCACATCCCAAAGAAAGTGGGCTACTCACATTCTGGCAAAGTTCGCTTAATGAACTTCACACATGGTCGTTATTGGTGAACTTCGCCCATGGCTGTTATTAGTGAACCTCGCCCATAGATGTTTTCAGAAGCTACTTTTAAGGAAATGGTTCACCCCACTAACTCACCCATTTAAGTGAAGTTAAAGACCACTACCTCACCCATTTAAGGGGAGTTAAGGCAGACTAACTCACCCACTTAATGCTCCCAAGCTTATAAATAGGCAAGATCAACATAAAGGAAAAGGGGGGTGGAGAAAAGATATCGAGGCTAGCATTGTTCTTGGCTAGGCGAGAGAGAGAGAGAGAGAGAGAGAGAGAGAGAGAGAGAGAGAGAGAGAGAGGCTACATCAATAAAGAGCCCGTTCCTCCTCCCTTCTCATTGATCTTCATACAACATTCTCATCGGCTAATCATTTAGCTCGATCAACGATCCTTGCGAGAAAGGATTCATTTTCTTTACGTAGTCATCTAGCTTAATCAACAGTCTTTGTGAGAAAGGATTTGTTAATATCTCTTTGAGGTAAATAGTCATCTATTTACTTAGACATCACCAATTACCAAAAGACCATTCGTCTACTGCTCGAATCATCAATGAAAGACAATAACGACTTTCCATCAGTGCACAGGAAAGAATCCAGCCTATAAATTTTTAATTTCATTGTAATCTTGAAATTGTAATCTTGAGTCAGTTATAATTTTAAGACGTGAAATAGAGATGTGAGTCATTGCTTCAGTAGTACATGCCCTCAATCCTCTAGCAGCAATTCTAGTTGTTGGAAATCAAAAGTCACACATGCGGGTAACGTGATGAATTTCTAAAGATTGCAACCATAGAAGTTTTTTGGGACTGTTTCAGCAAGTTCAGCTCAAGATTGGTTTGAGAAGACCGAGGGACTCTTAGATGTAGCTAAGGTATCCGATGTGAATTATGTGAAGGTGGTGAAGGTTTAGTTTGTCGGTCAAGCTAGGTCATGGAGGAATGTAGGAAACTCGTGCGAATGGACTGATAATTTGGGCAGCTTTTACTAAGATTTTCTTGAATAAGTATATGTCCAAAGCAACATTAAGGGTGCTTCAACACCATTTTATGGATTTGATTTAAGAGAATTGGTCAGTGGATGAATATGCTTTACAATTTCAGAGATTCAACCGGTAGATATAGGGTTAGACAAGGATCACGCTAGACATTTTTTGATGGGCTGTGAACTATGTGGTCAAGTCTCATATCGTCATGTGAGATTATAGACGTACAATGAGGTGCTAGAGGTAGCTTGATGTTGGAGCAGATGGCAGCATCAGATTGGACTAGAGGTGAAATTGCAAATGCAGCCACAGGCGAAAAATGTCCGAACACTAAGGTTATTCAATGAGCCAAAGGAGGCAACAACGGTGGACAAGCCTAATTTTAGAATACATCACAGCAACTACCAAGGAAGGAAATTAAGCTGACATGCGACTTTTGTGGGAAGTACAGGCACAACATAGAGCAGTGTTGGAAGGCTCAAGGGAAGTGCTATAGAGCTATGGATTATAAGGTTGCTTTTGCCCTAAGTCCTGAGCTATTATCCTAGCACATCCCATAAATCTACAAGAGAATAGTAAAGAAATTTTACCCTCCTAAGGAAAGAAATTCAAGTGCTTTGGTAAGTAGTACAACAAGAAGCAGAAGAGAGTGCAAAACAGTAATGTTAATCAGAAGAATGAAGCTGAGACATCTCGTGGTCAAGGGTATGCTTATGTGTTGACAGCCGAGGAAGTTGAAGAAGCTGGTGATGTGGTTACATATATTACTCTTGGCAATAATATATTTACACATATTCTTTTCAATTCTAGCAAATCTCATTATTTCATTTTTGCTAAATTTGTTGATGAAAATTTTATTCCATAACAGAAATTATCTAAGGGTTGAAATAGTATAATGGGTAGTGGAATCTTAGTATCCGATAGATAATGTCTACCCATAATGATATTTGGCTGAGAACTCTATGCCAACTTCCTTGTGATAGACTCAATGGCTTATGATGTCATATTGTGCATGGATTAGTTAGGTATTTTTTTATACATGTATTGATTGTCGTCGAAAGAGAGTAGTGTTTAGAATGCCTAATCATCTAAAATTTATATTTCATGGAGTATGCAAATACGTTGATCTACCAAAGTATTGTGCTGTATCGAAAGGGTTGTTGATGCTCATGAGTTTAGAAGGATATGCATCATTAAAAAAGGAGAAGCCAATTCTATCAGTTGTGCGAGAGTTTTTAGATGTGTTTCCTAATGATCTTTTAGAATTACCACCTCAACGTGAGCTTGAGTTTACTATCACTCTCGTACTAGGGATGGCACCTACCTCAAAACCACTGTATTGTATGCGACCTTGAGAATTTGAGGAGCTGAAGGTTTAGATCGAGGAGTTGCTCAACAAAGGCTTCATCAGACTGAGTGTTTTACCTTGAGGAGCCCCAATCTTGCTAGTTTGAAAGAAAGGGCAGTAGTGGTAGAATGTGTATAAACTATCGAGAGTTGAATCGAGTCACCATCAAGAATAAATGTCCTTTGCCAAGAGTTGACGATTTGTTTAATCAACTAGCAGGAGCAACTATGTTTTCCAAGCTGAATCTTAGATCCGATTATTACTAATTAAAGGTGAAGAAAGAAAACATTATGAAGATAACTTTTAGACACATTATGGGCATTTTGAATTTCATAATATTTAAATTAATTTGTGGTTGTATTTATTGATGATATTGTAATATACCCAAAGACACTAGAAGAGCATAAAGAGCATCTTAGGTTGATTTTAGATTATGCAAAGAGAACGTCTATTCGACAAGCTGAGTAAGTGTGAGTTTGGACTGGGCAGCGTGTCCTTTCTAGGCCATATTATATCTTTTAAAGTTTTATTAGTTGATTCGAGCAAGGAAGTAGTAGTTTTGAAGATAACGCCATGGATGAGCAAAGGAGAAGTTTGTAGTTTCTTGGGAATTGCAGGTTAGTATCAAAGATTCATTAAAGACTATTCAGGCATTGCAGCACCAATGACAAAGTTACTTCGTAAAGGTGAGAAGTTCAACTAGATAGCAGAATGTCAAAAGGTGTTTAAAACTCCTAATGACAGCACCAGTATTGATATCACCCGAGGGGAGTGGTAAATTTATAATTCTTGCTAACGCTAGGAATTGGAATAGGGTGTGCATTGATATAGAATTGGAAGGTGATTGTGTATACTTTCTAACAACTAAGTCCACATAAGAATAATTACCCTATTCACAATTTGGAGTAAGTAGTAGTAATTCATGCATTGAAGATTTCCTGACACTATATTCTGTGAGAGAAAGTGGAAGTATTCACCAACCATAAGAGTTTCAAGTGTATTTATATCAAGAAGGAGCTTAATATGCACCAAAGATGATGTTAGAACTTATGGTGAACTACGATATCAACTTTTAGTACTAATCGGATAAAGTGAATGATGTACCCAATGCACTTAGCAGAACACCGAGCATTATGAGGCTCATGAAGCAGAACTAGTTAATTGCAAGATTGAAAATTAAGGTTGATGTTATTCTACCAGGTAGTCATGAATAATTAACGAATATACAAGTACAACTTTCATTGACTAACCATATTAAGAAGCAATAGTTGTATGACAAGGAGCTCATTGAGACTGGAAAAAGAGTACTCAATCCAAGAGAAAAGATTTTGAGATACATCGAGATGATTCATTGAGGGAAGGCAACCGTTTGTGGGTTCTACGCTTAAAGTTCATAGAGAATTGCTTTACAGAGCTCATTGTTTGCTATTTTCTATTTATCCGAGAGGAACGATGATGTATGAAGACCTGAAATGCACTTTTGGTGGGCTAGTATGAAAGGCAACATCGTTAAATATGTGTCCAAATGCCTCATGTGTCAGCAAGTGAAGGCAGAGCACCAAAAGACTGTCAGTCTATTGCAACTATTAATGATACCGAAATAGAAGTAGGAGGATATTACTATGGATTTTGTGATAGCTTTTCACTGGAGCAAGAAGCAAAATAATGCTTAGGGTGATCATAGATTGATTACTAAGAGCATACATTTTATTCCTTTTTGAGTTGGGTAAACTACTAAATGGTTAGGGGAGAGTTATATACAAGAAGTACTATGACTTTGTGGAGTGCTAGTTTCCATCATTTCAGATTGAGATACTCGATTTGTCTCTCAGCTGTGGCAAAGTTTGAAAAGAGGTTGGGCACTAGATTGAAATTTAGCACCGCTTATAATCGGCGAACCGATAGACAATCGGGGTGAACTATTCAGATATTGGAGATACTCTGTTTGAGATACTTGGTTTGTCTCTCAGTTGTGGCAAAGTTTGCAAAGAGGTTGGGCACTAGATTGAACTTTAGCACCGCTTATCATCCACGAATTGATAGACAATCAGTGTGAACTATTCAGATATTGGAGGACATGCTTGGAGCATGTGTGTTAGACTTTATGGTTCATGGGAAGATTAATTGCATCTTGTAGAATTTTCTTACAATTACAATTACCAAGTTGGCCTTAAGATGTCCCCATTTGGGGCATTGTATGGGTACGCTAGGATGAAGTAGGAGAGAAGAAGTTATTAGGTCCCCAACTTATCCAATTATTTGAAGAGAAGATTAAGGTGGTTCACGAACATCTCAAGATGGCTCAGGATAGATATCGTAGCTGGGCAGACATAGATAGAAGACCTTTAGAGTTCAAAGTCAGAGATCATGTGTTTCTCAGGATTTCACAACTCGTGGGGTTATTCATTTTGATACTCATGAAAACTTGAAATCCGCGGTATATCGGACCATTTGATATTATTGATCACTATATTTTATTGCACTTTTATACTCTCATTATCTATTTTATTGCATAAATATACTGGCTAAAATTGTTTATTTTATGAATTTGCAGCAAAAATGATGAAAATAAATAAGAACTTAAATAAATATATCTTAAGCCCGATTAAAGCTCAATGAAGCCCAAGAAAAGCTTAAGTAAACCAAAGAAAGATCGACGCACAATGACCACGATAGTTCATCGTTGGAGGTGCTGTAACATATTTTAAGTAAAAGTACATAAGATAACTTTATTTATCTAGCTTAGAAACATAAAAAAACTATCCATCTTTCAATTACAAATCCAATGAATCAAGTTTGAGTCAAATCGGAGAAGTAGAACTCAAGATATGGTCATTTTAGTGAAATTATGGCAGAACCTTAAATTAATACTGTAGCTAATAGATTAGCTACAATATCTAATCAATTATCTACTGTAGCTAATCGGTTAGTTTGTAACTAAAACGATTCAATAGCTGATTTTGATTACTTGAAGCCCAAACTTGATCCAAGTGCTGATATTAGTTATTGTATGCTATAAATATGGGTAGACAGTGAGAGTGGGAAATGTGTAAAAAAATTTATAAACTCTATTTTGGAGAGGAGGGTTACTCTTAATTGAAAAGACTCTCAAAACTATAAATTTTTTAATTGCAACGAATAAAAAAATTTCTCTTTTTCCATTTTCGTTCTTCTTCTTCTTTAGTGATGAAAACTTGCTTCTCAAGAGGCCAACCCCTTGCAATATAAACCAACCCCTTGCAATGTAAGTCTTCATTTTCTCTTTTTATTTTTTTTTTGCTTAGTTTTTACATATTTTAGATTTTTAATTTTAGTTTTTAATTTTATATTTGGTAGATTAGATTTATTGCTTTATACCGTAGATTTATTTCCTACTTTGTAGTATAGATTTACTTTCTTACTCTTTTATTACTTTATAATGTAGATTTTTTATTTGCTTTATAGTTTAGGTTTACTTTCTGTTCTTAATGCTTTCTAGTATAATTATCTTTCTTTGTGTTTATTTTATAATATAAGTAGCTAATTCTTTTAAGAAATCTAGGATTAGATGAAACTAGTTTAATTTTCTTTTGATTTTTGAATTACTTTATTTATGCTTAAAATAATCATGCTTAGAATAATCATCTAGAAAGCTAATTGGTAGAAAAAGAGTCAGACAATCTATACTTTCCTTGAGTGTTTTGATAGATTATACTTATTCAATTCTAGGGTTACTATCTAGTTATTTATTTCTTTTCATGAATGGTGATATTACTTGGATATGCATTTGATAGGTTATTATTATTTTGAGTAACTTGATAGTCTACGTTTAAGAATTCTAAAGTAATATGAAAATTAAAAGAGAGTAGCTATTAATTCTAAATTGAAATTAACTAGTGGATTTAATCCTACATTCCTAGTTTGCTCTCTTGATTTCCTTCATCTTTTCAATTATTTCACTACCACATTTCAGATCTATCGGAATGGTTACAAACTATCCCGCTAGTTACTGTAGACGGTCAAAATGTATTTTTTACTTAGGCCGATGACCAATTCGCATCCAAAGAGTGAACACCCACAGGCTAAACACTCTAAATGGGCCTAAAGTCAAGCCCACGACAAGATCATAGCAAACCTCGCCCGCCGAGACTCGTCCGGGGTCGAATTCTATGCTAAATTCGAATGTATTGGCGAAGCTCAACAATGAGCTCCGCCAACTTCAGCAAAGTGGACCAAGTCTTCCACTTCCGAAGAAGGCGCCCCCACGTTCGAGCGACCTTCGCCTACAACCATAGCGAATTTCACCTGTGCCTTCTGCGAACCTCGCCAGAACCATGAAGTTCGCCCAAATAGCTGTTTCAGAGCTATTTTTAGGGGATAACTACCCCCACTATCTCCTGTTTTAATGGCCACTAACCCACGTCCTAAGGAGGTCATTGACTCTCTCTTTTAGCCTATAAAAGGAGAGGAAATCATT
>JBAKGM010043653.1:0-17628 GCA_037177215.1 Asparagus racemosus
TAACCTGCAAATTAAGATAAAAACGGTTATTAGCAGGGTATTTATTCATATAAAATGGGTAATGAGGGTATTAATTTATAATTAAAATGTAATAATCAATCTCACGTGCCCGCGCAGGGGGGTGCAAATCGCAGAATTTGAACTAGTCCAATTAGCCTGAACTCGTGTGCATGCATACAATCTACGGGCATGAATGTCGCACCGAATCTTAGGGGCCTAGAACAAGCTAAGTTTTGCCTACAGGGATATTGTTTTTAGCTTGACGCACTCGGGTTCAGCTTCAGACTTGGTCCACGTCTGGGCGAACTGCCCATGAGAAATTTTCACGAGTGGGAGGTGATCACTCGAGTTGTGGGGGCGGTTGCAGATTTTTCTCAACGTCATCTACACGTTCTCTCTCCACCTCCGAAACTAATTTCTAAGAGGCTGTTCTTCACCACGCTATAAATACCGCAGTCCTTCAAACTTCAAAAGACACAACAAGAAAGCAATCTCTCCCCCTTGCTCTTTCTCTATTCTCCAGTTCTTCTCTCGGTGATTCGGTTTGCACAGCAAGGAGCGGGTGGTGGCTGCCTTGTAAGCTCATTGTATCCTGGGAGGCAGACGTCCGCACTAGTCTTCGAGCACTCCAAAGAGGACGAATCTACTTTAAGGAGATAGTGTTACACTAGCCTCGAGCTTCTTCTTCTACATCTTCTTAGCAGTCATAAAGTTATTTCTATATTTCTTCTGATTTTTCGTTTGTAGTTCTTTTGTATCTTGTTATAGCATCACAATTTCTGACTACTTATATGTAACATGAATTTGGCGAAGGGACGTCGAGGATGACGCCCGAGCAATTTGTAGCCCTGCCGCCTTGGATTCTTTTTCCGTCGAAGCTATGCTACCGTCTCCATGAAGCCGGAAGAGTATTCATCGACTCGTTTGTTTCGAATGTATCCGGGGTTTTGGACAATTTACGGTATAAAATCATGTTAGAAGGAATTAGAGCCGTGGCTATTGGCTATCCGGTGTTGCACGGGAGTGGAATCCGAATGGCTGAAGTTACGTCTGGATCTTTATAACAAGCCTGTACTTCCCGTAGGCCTACTTCCGCCGCCGTCAATAGAAGAAAGGGGGGAAAACCAAGGAGGAGATATTATTGAGTGGCTCGATAAGCAGAGGTCGAGGTTCGTTCTATACATTGCTTTTGGGAGTGAAGCAACACTGAGTACTGAGCTACTGCGCGAATTAGCTCGTGGTCTTGAGCTTGCTAAGCTGCCTTTTGTTTGGGCCCTAAGAACGCCCAAGAGTATGTCCGATGGAAACAACGACTTATTGCCCGAGGGATTTGAACAGAGGACTGAGGCTTATGGGATCGTTGCAAAAGGGTGGGTTGTCATGAAATTGTAAATTGGGAGTCCGCGAAATTACTTGCCAATTTGTGGAAAGGACTAAAAATGACAAAAACAGTAAAAATCGTGAGTTATATCTTATGAAATTGTCAATTTGAGACTTATCAAAATTAATTGCCAATGGGTAGGAACAACTAAATATGGCTAAAAATGGCAAACAATTATTGGTTTTAGCTCATGAAATCGTGAATTTTAGATTATGCAAAATTATTTGTTGATAAGTAGAAATGACTAAAAATGGCTAAAAATTGTAGCTATAGCTCATGAATTGTGAATTTTGGACTACCTAAAATTATTGATCAACAGGTCAAAATGAATAAAAATGACAAAAAATCATGGGTTATAACTCATTAAATCATGAATTTTGACCTTCGTGAAATTATTTGCCAATAGGTTGGAATGACTAAAAATTGCTGAAAACATGGGTTATCGTTCATAAAATTATGAAATTTAGACTGCGTGAAATTATTTGCCAATGGGTCCAAACAATAAAAATGACCAAAACTCATTAATTATGGCTCATGAAATCGTGAATTTTAACATTCGCCAAATTATTTACCAATGAATCAAAATGACTAAAAGAAGCCAAAATAAATGGGTTATAGCTCATAAAATTGTCAATTTTAGACTCCACAAAAATATTTGCCGATGAGTAGAAAACACTAGAAATGGCTAAAAATCATGGGTTAAAAATGATGAATTTTGAACTCCCAAAAATTATATGCCAATGGGTCGAAACAATTACAAATAGTAAACAATATGGGTTACAACTCATTAAATTGTGAATTTTAAATTGATTAATTATTTACCAATTTGTAAAAATGACTAAAAATGGTAAAAAATCATAGGTTATATCTCATAAAGTCGTGAATTTTTAACTCTATGAAACTACGTGCCCATGGGTCGAAACAACTATACATGGCCAAAAACTGTGGGTTATAGCCCATGAAATCTTGAATTTGGACTTCGTGAAATTATTTGCCAATATGTAAAGAGGACTAAAAACAAAAAAGGTAAAAAATCATGGGTTATGGCTTATGAAATCTTGAATTTTGGACTCTATGAAATTGTTTACTATTTGGTAGAAATGACTAAAAATGGCCAAAAATTATTGGTTTAACTCATTAAATTGTGAACTTTGGACTCCAAAAAATTATTTGCTGATCAAAATATATGACTAAAAATGGTTAAAAATTATGGTTATAGCTCATGAAATCTTGAAATTTGGATTCGCTGAAATTATTTGCTAATGAATCAAAATAAAGAAAAATGACTAAAATCGTAGGTTATAGATGCCAATGTATCAAAACTGCTAAAAATGACTAAACATATGGGTTATGGCTCATGAAATCTTAAATTTTGGACTCCATAAAATTACTTGCCAATAGGTCTACACAACAAAAAAGGGTCGAAAATCATGGATTATGTATCCTAAAATTATAAATTTTAGATTCCATAAAATTATTTGCTAATCAGTAAAAATGAATTAAAATAGCTAAAAATTATGGACTATAGCTCATGAAATCATGAATTTTTTACTTCCCAAAATTATGTGACAATGGGTCGAAATGAATACAAATAGCCAAAAACGTGGGTTATAGCTCATTAAACGTGGGTTATAGCTCATTAAATCATGAATTTTACACTCCCTGAAATTATTTGCTAATGGGTCAACTCAAAATGGTTCAAAGTCGTGGGTTATAGTTTATGAATTAGTGAATTTTGGACTTGGAGAAATTATTTGCATATTGGTAGAAACGACTAAAAATGGCTAAAAAGCATGTGTTATAGCTCATGAATTAGTGAATTTTGAACTTTGTGAATTTTTTTTCCAATTGGTAGAAATGACTAAAAATGGCCAAAATCATGGTTATAGCTCATGAAATTGTAAATTTTAGATCTTCAAAATTATTTCCAGATGGGTAGAAACAACTAAAAATAGCCAAAAATTATAGGTCATGGCTCATGAAATCATGAATATTGGAGTCTGCAAAATTATTTGCCAATGATGAGAAACGACTAAAAGTGGATAAAAATCATGGGTTATAGCTCATGAAATCATGAATTTTCGACTCCACAAAATTATTTATCAATGTGTTGGAATGATTAAAAATGGCTAAAAATTATAAGTTATAGCTCATGAAATTATGAATTTTGGACAGCATGAAATTATTCGCTAATGGCCGAATAAAATGCCTAAAAGTGGATAATAACATTAAATCTTGAATTTTTAACTCCACAAAATTATTTGGGAATGGGTCGAAATGATTAAAAATAGCCATAAATCATGGGATATAGCTCATGAAATTATGAATTTTAGAATCTACGAAATTATTTGCCGATGTATCGAAATGACTAAAAATGACCAAACCCATTGGTTATAGCTCATGAAATTGGGATTTTTGGACTCCACGAAATTGTTTTCCACTGGTCTAAGAGAATAAAAATAACAAAAACTTATCAGAATAGCTTATAAAATCATGAATTTTGACCTTCACAAAATTATTTGCTAATGGGTCTGAATGACTAAAAATAGCCAATATAAGTGGGTTATAAGCATGAAATTGTGAATTTTGCACTCTAAGAAATTATCTTCCGGTGGGTCGAAACTAATAAAAATGACCAAAAATCATTGGTAATTACTCATAAAATTATAAATTTTGGACTCCATGAAATTATTTTACAACGGGTTAGAACGACTAAAAATGGCCAAAAATCATGAGATATAGCTCATGAAATTGTGAATTTTAGCTCTGCAAAATTATTTTTAGATGCGCCTAAATAATAAAAAATAGCCAAAAATCATGGATTATACTTCATGAAAATCTTGAATTTGAGACTCAACAAAATTATATGCTAATGAGTTGATACAACTAAAAATAGCCAAGAATCATGAATTTAGCTCATAAAATCGTGAATTTTGAAGTCCACAAAATTATTTCCCAATGGTTTGAAATGACTAAAATAGTGACTTATGGCTCATAAAATCATGAATATTGGACTCTGTAAAATTATTTGTCAGTGGTTAGAAACAACTAGAAATGACTAAAAATAGCTAAAAACTTTTGGTTATAACTCGGGAAATCTTGAACTTTGGACTCTACGAAATTAATTGTTGGTGGATCGAAATAACTAAAAATTACCTAAAATGTTGGGTTACAGCTCTTGAAGTCTTAAATTTTGGACTCTGTAAAACTATTTACAAATAGGTAGACATAACTAGAAACAACTAAAAAGGACTGAAAATGGCGAAAAATCTTAGGTTAAAGCTCATGAAATCACAAATTTTGGAATCCAAAACAATATTTTTCAATGATGAGAGATAATTAAAATCGGGTAAAAATCATAGATTATAGCTCATGAAATATGAATTATAGCTCATAAAATTGTGAATATTAGACTCATCGAAGTTATTTATCAATAGGTCAAAATGAATAAAAACAATAAAAATCAAGAGTAATAGCTTATGAAATTATGGATTTTAGCCTCTACAAAATTATTTAACAAGGGGTTGGAACGACAAAAAATAGCCAAAAAATCGTGGGATATAGCTCATAAAATCATGAATATTGGACACCTCAAAATTATTTACCAATAAGTCCAAATGAATAAAAAAAGACCAAAAATCACGGATAATAATATCTCATGAAAATCACAAATTTTAGACTCTGCAAAATTTGCCAGTGCGTCCAAACAACCAAAAATCATGGGTCATATAACTCATGAAATTATGAATTTAGGACTCCATGAAATTATTTAACAATGGATCGAAATGACTACAAATGGCAAAAAATAGTGGTTTATATCTCTTAAAATCATGAATTAGGTTTTCGTGAACTATTTGCCGATAGGTCAGAATGATAAAAAATAGCCAAAATAATGAGTTACAGCTCATGAAATCGTGAATTTTAGACTACAAGAAATTATTCTACAATGGGCCCAAAGTACTAAGAATGGAAAACAAATTAAATATTGCTCATGAAATCGTGACTTTAACCTCCAAAAACTTATTTTCCACGGGGTCCAAACTACAAAATAGATCTAAAAATCATGGGTTATACATCTCATGAAATTTGGTATTTTGAAATCCATGAAATTATTGACAATTGGTTGAAATAACTACCAATTGTAAAAAATCGTGGGTTAAACTCATGAAATCATGACTTTTGGCCTCCGCAAAATTTATTTGCCAATGGGCCAGAATGAGTAAATTTGGCTAAAATAGGCGTGTTAGACTCATGAAATTGTAAATTTTGAACACCAAGAAATTATTTGCCAATGTGTCGAAACGAATAAATATGGACAAAAACTCATGGGCAGTAGCACATGAAATTGTAAATTTTAGACTGCATGAAATTATTTTACAATGCACCAAAATGACAAAATACAACAAAACATCTTAGGATATAGCTCATGAAATCATAAATTTTTGACTCGAAATTATTTGCCAATTGGTACAAATGACTAAAAACAAAAAAAATGGCAAACAATTACTAGTTTTAACTTAAGAAATCATGAATTTTGTGCTTCATCATATCGTGAATTTTGTACTCCCCACAGTTATTTGCTAATGAGTGGAAATGAATAGAAATATCCACAAACTATGGATTATAGCTCATGAAACCCTGAATTTAGGCCTTCGCGAATCTATTTGGCAATAGGCCGCTACGACCAAAAAGGTAAAAAAATCGTGTTTTATAGCTCATGAAATAGTAAATTTTAGAGTCCTCAAACTTAGTTACCAATAGTTCAAAATAAACAAAAATTATTATAAATTTTGGATAATAATAGAACAAAACTATTTGGACAAAAATGACAAAACTCACCAGATATCGAAGGTTATAGCTCATGAAATCTTAAATTTTGGACTCCGCGTAATTATTTGTCAATAGGTCGAAGAGAATAAAATGGCTAAAAATCATAGGTTATAGTTCATGAAATAATAAAATTTGGCATGTGTGAAATTACTTACCAATGGGTCGGATAGACTAAAAATGACAAAATAAGTGGGTTGTAGCTCATGAAATCATAAATTTTGGACTCCACTAAATTATTTGTTACAAGTCGAAACATCTTAAAATTGCCAAAACTTGTGGGTTAATGCCCATGAAATCATAAACTTTGAACTCTAAAAAATTATTTACTGGTCAGTAGAAATGACTAAAAATGGCCACAAATCGTGGGTTATAACTCATGAAATGGTGAAATTTATACTCGCTAAAATTATTTGTCAATGAGTAAAAACTGTTGTAAATGGTCATAATCATGGAATATAACACATGAAATTGTGAATTTTAGACTCTACAAAATTACTTGGCACTGGGTGAAAATGAATAAAAATCACCGAAAATCATGGGTTAGCTTATGAAATCATGAATTTTACCCTATGTGAAATTATTTGTCAATGGGTGTGAACAACTAAAAAAGTTGAAAACAAGCAAGTTATAGCTCATGAAATCATGAATTTTGAACTTCGTGAAATTATTTACCAATGGGTCAAAACAACTGAAAATGACCAAAACTATGGGTCATAGCTTATGAAATTATAAATATTAGACTATATTAAATTATATGAAATTGTAAATATTAGACTATATTAAATTATTTGTCAATAGTACAAAATGAATAAAAATCGCCCAACATAAAGTGTTATAGCTCATGAAATCATAAACTCTGGCCTTCATTAAATTATTTACCAATTGGTCGGAACGACTAGACATGGCCAAAAATTACATGTTATAGCTCATGTAATTGTGAGTTTTGAAATCCGTGAAATTAAAAGCCAATGGGTTTAAACAATAACAAATATCCAAAAATTATGTGCTTTTAGAGCGCATAAAATTGTGAATTTTGGCATCTGCAAAATACTGTGAATTTTAGACTCGCCAAAATTATTTTACAATAGATTGAAATGAATAAAAATGTCTCAAAATCATGGATAATAGCTCCTAAAATTATGAATTTTTATCTCTGTGAATCGATTGTAGACTCCTCAAAATTATGGACTCATCAAAATTCAGAACGACTAAAAATGGCTAAAACATTGTGGGTTATAGCTCATGAAATAGTAAATTTTAGAGTTCTCAAAATTATTGGTCAATAGGTCAAAGCAAATAAAAATGGTCAAAAACCATGGGTAATAATAGCTTATAAAATCATAAATTTTGTACTCCGCAAAATTATTAGCCAATGGGTCCAAACAACAAAAAATAGCTAAAAATTATGGGTTATATCTCATAAAATTGTGAAGGTTAGACTTCGCAAAATTATTTACAAATGGGTGAAAATGATCACAAATGACTAAAAATTGTGGGTTACATCTCATGAAACTGTGAACTTTTTACTCCACTAAATTATTTGGATAAGAAATGACTTAAAATCACCAAAATCAAGCGTTGTGGCTCATGAAACTATGAAATTTGGACTCCACATGATTTTTTGCTAATGGGTCGAAACGAATAAAAATGGCTAAAAATCGTAGGTCATAGCTAAGAAATCATAAATTTTGACCTCCGCGAAATTATTTGCTAGTAGGTTGAATTGTATATAAATGAAAAACTAAGTTGGTTATAGCATATGAAATTATGAATTTTGGAGTCCATAAAAGTATTTGTTAAAAGGTTGAAATGACTTAAAATTGTCAAAAATTGTTGGTTAAAGCTTCTAAAATCATGAATTTTAGAGTCCGCAGAATTATTTGTTGATGGATAGAAATGACAAAAAATAGGTAAAAAATCATGGGTTATAACTCATGAAATGGTGAATTTTAGACTCGCCAAAATTAATTGTCAATGGGTGGAAGCAACTAAAATTAATAAAAAGTTATGGAATATAACTCATTAAATAGTGAATTTTAGAGTCCACAAAATTATTTGCCACTGGGCCGAGAAGAATAAAAATATTAAAAAATCATGAGTTATACCTTACGAAATCATGAATTTTAGCCTTTGCGAAATTATTTGGCAATGTGTTGGAATGACTTAAAATGGCTAAAATAAATGGGTTATACCTCATGTAATCATGAATTGTAGAATCTACAAAATTATTTGCCAAATAAGTGAAATAATGAAAAATAGTGAAAAACTATGGGTTATAACCCATGAAGTTTCCGTAAAATTATTTGCCAATGGATCGAAACAAATGAAAATTACCAAAAATCATGAGTTATAGCTCATGAAATCATGAATTTTGACCTCCATGAAATTATTTGCCAATAGGTAGAACAACTAAAAATGGCTAAAAATCGTGTGTTATAACTCATATAACTATGAGTTTTGGACTCTACAAAATTATTAGCCAGTGGGCCCTAACAATAAATATTAGCCAAAAGTCATGTGTTATAGCTCGTAAAATCGTGAATTTTGACCTCCACTAAATTATTTTCTAATGAATCAGAATGACTGAAAATGGTCAAAATTTAGTGGGTTATATCACATGAAAAATTAAATTTTAGACTTTGCAAAAATTATTTAGTGATGGGTAGAAAAGACTGAGAAGGCTAAAATTCACGAGCTATAGCTCAAGAAATCATGAATTTTAAACTCTCTAAACTTATGTGCCAATGGGTCAAAATGACTACAAATGGCCGAAAGATGTGGGTTAAAGCTTATGAAATCGTGATTTTCGGACTCCACAAAATTATTTGAAAATAATTAGAAACAATTAAAATGATTGAAAATAGCCAAAAATAATTGGTTATAGCTCATAAAATCATGAATTTTGAAATTGTCTTAATTATTTATTAATGGGTAGCAACGACTAAAAATGGCCAATAATCATTGGTTATAGCTGTTGAAATTGTGAACTTTCGACTTCGCAAAGTTATTTACTGATGTGTCAGAATGACTAAAAATGTTCAAAACTTATGGGTTATATAGCTCATGAAATCATGGGTAAAAGTGAATTTATTTGCCAATAGGTCAAAGTGAATAAAAATCTTGGGTACTAGCTCTTGAAATCGTGAATTTTTATCTCTGCAATATTACTTGACAATGAGCTGAAATGAATAAAAGTGTTAAAATATCTAGGGATAGCTCATAAAATCTTGAATTTTTTGCTAATAGGTCAAAATGACTAAAAACAGCCAAAATAAGTGAGTTATTGCTCATGAAATCGTGAATTTTGAACTCCGTAAAAATATTTACAAATGAGTTGAAAAGAATAAGTGGGGCCAAAAATCATGTGTAGTAGCTCACGAAATCATGATTTTTAGACTTTGTAAAATTTTGCCAGTGTGTCACACTGCTACATATGGCTGAAAATTATAGGATATAATTTATGAAATCATTAATTTCAGACTCTGCAAAATTATTTGTCAATGGTTCAAAACAAATAAAATGGGCAAAATATCGTCGGTTATCGCTCATGAAATCATGAATTTTGGTATCCATGTAATTATTTGCTAAAGGGTTGGAATGACTAAAAATGGCCAAAATAAGTGGGTTATTACTCATAAAATCATTAATTTTGGACTTCAAGATTATTTGTCAATTGGTCAAAATGAATAAATATGGCAAAAAATTATGGGTAATAGCTCATAAAATCGTAAATTTTAGACTGCATGAAATTATTTAATAATGGGTCAAAGCAATAAAAAATGGCCAAAAATAATGGGATATAGCTCTTTAAATCTTGAATCTATGCCGAGGGGAAATTATTTACCTCTGGATCCAAACAATAAAAAATGACTAAAAATCATGGATCATAGCTCATGAAATACTAAATTTTAGAGTCAGTAAAATTATTTGCCACATGACCCAAACAAAGAAATAGCTAAAAATCATGAGATCTAGCTCATGAAATAGCAAAATTTTGCCGCCTCAAAAATTATTTACTAGTGACTCAAAACACATAAAAATAGCTAAAAATCGTAGATTATAACTCATGAAATCATTAATTTTTGATGACACTAACAAATTATTTGTAGATGGGCAGTAAGGACAAATAATGATAAAATATCGTGGATTATAGTTAATGAGATTGTGAATTTTAGGTTATACAAACTTATTTGCTACTGGGTGGAAATGACTATAATGGCCAAAAACTATGAGTTATAGCTTATAAAATCATAATTTTTTAACTCTGCAAAATAATATGTAGATGGGTAGAAATGATTAAAAATTATTAAAAAAATCATGCATTATTGCTAATGAAATCGTGTGTTTTGGACTTCGCATAACTAGTTCCTGATGGAAAGAAAGGACTTAAAAATAGTTAAAATTATGGGTTATATAGCTAATGAAATACTAAATTCAGACTTTGTGAATTTATTTACCAATGCCTAAAAATAACTAAAAATGACTAAAATTGGCAAAACATTACGGGTTGTATCTCATAAAATCGTGAATTTTGGACTCGTGAAAATTATTTGCAACGGGTTGGAACAATTAGAAACAAATAAAAATTTCTAAACTTGATTTTAGGCTATGAAATAGTTCATGAAATCTTGAATTTGGACTCTGCAAAATTTTTTTGCTAATGCATAAAAATGACTAAAATTAGCAAAAAATCAAGGGTGATAGCTCATGAAATTGTGAGATTTGGACGCCGTGAAACTATTTGCGATGGGTTAAAATGACTAAAAACGACTAAAAATTGCTATGACTTACTAGTTTTGAGTCATAAAATATTGGATTGCACATATTTATTTGTTGATGGGTAGAGTCGACTAAAAATGGCCTAAAATCGTGGTTATAACATATGAAATCATGGATTTTGGATTCCCTGAATTATTTGCTAATGGCTTGAAATGAATAAATATGGATAAAAATTATGGGTTATAGCTCATAAAATTATGAATTTTGGCCTCCAAAAAATTATTTGCTAATTCTTTAGAACGACTAAAAATAGTAAAAAAATGTGAGTTATAAATCATGAAATCATGAATTTCACACTCTGCAAAGTTATTTTTCAATGGGTCTACCATAGAAGATGGCTCAAAGTCATGAGTTATAGCTCATGAAATTCTAAATTTTAGAAAACATTTGCCAATGGATCGAAACAACAGAAAATGACCAAAATATGTGAATTATAGCTCATGAAATCTAAATTTTGGTCTTCGCAAAATTATTTGCTGATGAGTGGAAAAGACTAAAGATGGTAAAATATTATGGGATACATAACTCATGAAATCGTGAATTTTGGACTCCTAGAAATTATGTGCCAACTAGTCGAAACGACTAAAAATGACCGAAAATTGTTGGTTATAGCTCATGAAATCATAAATTTTGCCCTCCATGAAATTATTTGCTAATGGGTTGAAATGAATAAAAATATCAAAAATCATGGGTAAAAACTCATGAAATTATGAATTTTGGACTCTAAAAAATTATTTTGCAATATGCTAAAATGACTAAAAATGCCCAAAAATTGTGAAATATAGCTCATGAGATTGTAAATTTTGGCCTCCACATATTATTTGCCAAAGGCTCAAAACCAAATAAAGTGGCCAAAAGTTATGGACAATAACTAATGAAATCATGAATTTTTGACTTTGCGAAATAGTTTGCCTATGTGTTCATACAAAAAATAATGGCAAAAAATCATGAACTCTAGATTTCATGAAATTATTTGCTAATAGGTCGAAATGAAGAAAATGGAAAAACATTGTGGGTAATAACTCATGAAAGCATGAATTTTGAAATCCACGAAATTTTTCTAAAATGGAAAAATGAATAAAAATGGCCAAAATGCAAGAATATAGCTCATGAAATACAGAATTTTGACCTTTACGAAATTGTTTCCAAATGGGTCCAAACAATAAAAAATGGCCGAAACTCATGGGTAATAGTTCATGAAATCATGAATTTTGGACTTTGTAAAATTATGTGCAATGGGTCGAAACGACTAAAATGGTGAAAAATTGTAGGCTATAACTCATAAAATCATAAATTTTGAGATCTGTAAAATTATTTACAATGGGTCTGTACGACTAAAATGGCAAAAAATAGTACGTTATAGCGCACAAAATCGTGAATTTTAGACTCCACAAAATTATGTGCAATTGTGTCAAAAACGGTCAAGAAATATGGTTTTAGCTTATGAAATCGTAAATCTTGGACCCTGTGAAATTATTTACCAATGGGTAAAATAACTAAAAATGTCTAAAAATGGATGAAAATTATTGGTTATTGCTTATGAATTCGTGAATTTTGGACTCCATGAAAATATTTGTCAATGGGTCAAAACGACTAAAAATAGCCTAAAATCGTGGTTATTGCTCATGAAATTATGAATTTTGGACACCCTAAAATTATTTTATAGTGGGTCAAAATGAATAAAGATGACTACAAATTGTGGGCTATAGTTTATGACATTATGAATTTTGGTCTCTGCAAAGTTATTTTCATATAGGTCAGAATAGCTGAAATTGGCTGAAAAACATGGCTTAAAGTTAATGAAATCATAAACATCAGACTACGGGAAATTATTTGTTAATGTGTAAAAATGAATAAAAATGGTCAAATATCATGGTTAATTGCTCATGAAATTGAGAATTATGGACTCTGCGAAAATATTTTTCAATGGTTCTAAACAACCAAAAATGGGAAAAACTCGTGAGTTTTTACTCATTAAATCATGAATTTTGATCTTCATAAAATTATTTCTCAATGAGTCGAAATGAATAAAAATGGCTAAAATCATTGGTAAAGCTCACTAAATCATGAATTTTAGCCTCCATGAAATTACTTGCCAATGGGTTGGAACAGCTAAAAATGGCCAAAACAAGTATATCTCATGAAATCGTGAATTTTAGACTCTACAAAATTATTTTCCAGTGGATTAAATTGAAAAAAACCAAAAAAATTATGGGTAATAGCACATGAAATCGTAAATTTCAGACACCACGAAATTATCTTATAATGGGCCAAATATAATAAATGGCCCAAAATCATGGGATATAGTTCATGAAAGCGTGAATTTTGGCCTATGTGAGCTTATTTGCCAATGGATCCAATCAATAACTAATGGCCAAAAATTATGGGTTATAACGCATAAAACCATGAATTTTTTACCTTTCAAAATAATGTGCTAATGGGTCGAAAGGACTAAAAATGGTAAAAAATTATCAGTTTTAACTAATGAAATCGTGAATTTTAAAGTCCATAAAATTAGTCGAATGACTAAATTGGCCAAAAGTTGGGGGTTATAGCTCATAAAATTATAGATTTTGAACACTGTGAAATTATTTGCCAAGGGTTAGAAATGTCTAAAAATGACTAAAAATAGCCACAAGTCAGTGGTTATTACTCATGACATCATGAATTTTAGACTCCACAAAAATATTTGCCAATGGGTCGAAACTTCTAAAAATGTCATAAGATTGTGGGATATAACTCATGAATTAATTTGAGGGACTCTTTTAGGAAAGGGGAGAGAATATATATAACCAACTTTATCAGAGGTCATTGTTTACTTCAGATTTAGATGCTACTATTGATGTTGATGATAATCACGGATAGACAAAACATCGATATGGTGGACGAGTGATGCTCGCTTATTGTTTCTCCGGCCTGGACTGTTGTAGTGTTCATTCAAGCGGTTCTTACTTTGGTTATATCTTTAGGGATCTTTTGTTTTTAGACAATGATTTTTTTCCAAGTCTCCTACAAAATAACTATTTTCATCTACGTGACTTTTGTTAGTTTTGGAGAAATTCTTCCTTTTAAGTAGATATTTTCATTAAGCTCTTATTAATGAAACGGTTGGGGTTATTTTAACTCAACATTATTCTCATAGAAATTTGAGGGACTCGATTCAAAATATAACTTGGAGTTTACTTTTGGGTTAGCCAGATCACTACGTTAGAGGATAACTTGGATAACAAGTAAATCAACTAAATTTAAACGTGTGGGACATCCGCACTTATCCCATTTTATCAAAGTCATGTCACTTGGGCGACTAACAATTTGAAATAAGTAATGATGTCCCATGACGATCAAACTGACCTCAGCTCGGATAGCATGTCTCATTCTAGCTCAACCTAGTTCCATGGCAGTTTGATTAATTAGAAATGATTGATTCAAATCATATAGTATCCTGAACATACTATGTTAGGAGATATTAATTGATAACCAATCTCTTTGAATGTCAACTTCCATAATAACCCTGATCTATGCACACGTTGGACAATCCTTTCTCGGCCAATGAGGTCCTGCTTACTTGCAAATAACTACCACAACCACCTCGTTCATTAGTGACACATGTACTTCCTTATCTGCGCAGGCAAATCCCTGTAAATACGCTATCTTGCACTCAGGTAAGGGTATGATCATCTTCTTTATTATAATTTTGTTTTGGAACCACCAACCTAAAGTTATGAACCCCATTCTCCATACCCTAATTTAAATACCTGCTACTTTGTTTTCATTATCAAGAGACTTACTTAGCTATTGGAGGGGCGTTGGTAAACAATCTACAATCATTAATATGACTTTTTTCTATCTTATCTTTGGCAATCTTTAGTAAAGATAACCACCAGCCATATAGAACGATCACTGGGTCCTCTTGAGTCCAAGCTTGTGGACTTGATCTATCAAATGTTTCCATGCATCAACAGTAGTAGAATAGTTGTGCTAGATGTTATATAAAGAGATGTCATGTACCCATTTGTAACATGACCCATAAAATGAGTCTCATATTCCTCCCAATTATTTTACCTTCCTATGATATGTCTATAGGATCGAAAAATAGAAATCACTGCAGAATTTGTACAAGAAACCAGTAACAAAATGTAAACGTGCTACTCGCGCACGAATTTTTTGTTGAGCACATTGACAAGAACACCCGATCCACTCCTCGAAACATTAAATTTTTTATTAGGGTTTTTTTTCCATGTGAGTCCTTTTCACCTTTAGTAGTTTCAAATTATTCATATAAATGAAATTTCTGTTAAGTCTCTCAATTATCATAATTTTTTCAAATTAGCCCCTCAAATATGTGAAGTTGCTGTAAGGTTCCCCGATTCGCATAACTGATTACAAATTCATTCCTGAAATTGCATATTGCTATTGATTGAAGGGACGAATCTAAAACAACGTATTTGAATCGGTGGAGCTAACAACATTTTTAAAGATCCGGGGTACTATTTCGAAAATAACAAACATGTAAGGGACAAATAGGGAGAAAAAAGCAATCATTTTTGGCTTAAAGCCAAATTGAATCCCTACATCGAGAGCTCACTAGCTGACATTAGCACGTATCCCATCATCTTCTACCCATAAACGACAATGGCCGACGAAAACCGCAGCCTCCACATAGTAGTATTCCCATGGCTAGCCTTCGGCCACATGCTTCCATTCCTCGAGCTCTCCAAATCCTTGGCCAAAAGAGGTCATAAAATCTCCTTCATCTCAACTCCAAGAAATATCCAAAGACTCCCCGAACCCCCTCCTCAAGTCTCAAACCTCATCCAATTCATCCCTCTCCCCCTCCCTCAAGTCCCCGGCCTACCCGCCGGTGCTGAGGCCACGTCAGATCTCCCCCCGGAAGAGGTCCCTTACCTCAAGAAAGCCCTCGACTCTCTCGAACAACCCTTTCGCCAATTCATACAACAAACCACTCCAAAACCTGACTGGATAATTCAAGACTTCGTTCAGCACTGGATACCCAAAGTTGCCGCTGAGGCTGGCGTGCCCTGCTTATTTCTGAGTACTCTCATGACCGCTTCGCTCGTGTTCTTCGGTCCGCTGTCTGAATTTGGCGAAGGGACGTCGAGGACGACTCCCGAGCAACTTGTAGCCCCGCCGCCTTGGATTCCTTTCCCGTCGAAGCTATGCTACCGTCTCCATGAAGCCCGAAGAGTATTCAGCGATGCGTTTATTTTGAATGTATCCGGTTTTTCGGACAATTTACGGTACAAAATCATGTTAGGAGGAATTAGAGCCGTGGCTATCCGGAGTTGCACGGAAGTGGAATCCGATTGGCTGAAGTTACTTCCGGATCTTTATAACAAGCCTGTACTCCCCGTAGGCCTACTTCCGCCGCCGTCAACAGAAGAAAGGTGGGGAAACCAAGGAGGAGATATTATCGAGTGGCTCGATAAGCAGAGGTCGAGGTCCGTTCTATACGTTGCTTTTGGGAGTGAGGCAACGCTGAGTACTGAGCTACTGCGCGAATTAGCTCGCGGGCTTGAGCTCGCTAAGCTGCCTTTTGTGTGGGCCCTAAGAACGCCCAAGAGTCCGTCCGATGGAAACGACGACTTATTGCCCGAGGGATTTGAGCAGAGGACTGAGGCTTATGGGATCGTTGCAAAAGGGTGGGTGCCGCAATTGAAGATATTGGCTCATGAGTCCATCGGAGGATTCTTGACACATTCGGGTTGGAGTTCAGTGATCGAGAGTCTACAGTTCGGACATCCGCTTGTTCTGTTGCCCATATTTGCTGATCAAGGGCTCAATGCGAGAGTGGCTATGGAGAAAGGGATTGCGGTTGAGATCGAACGAGATGAGGAGGATGGGTCTTTTACTAAAGAGGCGGTGGCTGCGGCGGTGAGATTGGCGGTGGCAGAGGAGGAGGGAGAATCGATGAGGAGGAGAGCTAAAGAATTGAGAGAGATTTTCGTGAATAAGGAGCGAGAAGAAAAATATATTGATGAATTCGTTTGTTATTTGCAGAACTGCCAAAGCAAAACTGAACAGGTTCAGAAGAACTAGTCATGATCTTGATCTGTTTATCTGAAGTTATTATCCATCATCAACGCTACGTTTGTTCCTCAATGTTTCAAGATGATTCTTATTGTGTAACGCTCTCTGTAGTATTTTTGATTTGAAGTGAAACAGTTGGGCATTTCATTTGTGAGTATAATCTCGCATTTAAAAGGTTATTAAGAATTTCCTTTTTTTTTAAAAAGGGTTATTACTCATTAAGAAAGAACTGAAGAGCGTATTATAAAAATAAATAAATAAATAAGGAACTAAAGGCGCAAGTACAAGGTCTTTGTAGGTAGGGGTGGAAATGAGCCAAATAATTAACAAATAGTTCGATAATTGTTCGAGTAACTATTAGGCCATATTCGATTCGGTAGTTCATTTACCACTAAACAAATATTTTTTCCTATTCAAGTTTACTAACGAATAGAATTTAACCAGATGCATATTCGATTCGTTTGTCTTTTAAATATTCGTTTAAAATTTGATCACTTATTATTTGTGTTATTACACATATGATGTCATATTTTTAACCCACTTACCATTTTTACTTAAGTTTTATGTACTAATTTTAAGACTTAAATAAT
>JBAKGM010043678.1:0-17627 GCA_037177215.1 Asparagus racemosus
CATAGTCTCCACGGATCTGCTTGACTATGAGTTGTGAATCGCCATAAGCTTCGAGATATTCGACCCCCAGCTCTTTGGTGAAACTTAGTCCAATCAGTAGCGCCTTGTATTCGGCCACATTATTAGAACATGGCTCAGTGAGCGAATAGGCTCGAGGCATGACGTGTTTCCCCAGGGAAACTAAGACAACTCTAACTCTGGTAGAAATCTTAGAATATCCGGGGGCACTCGTCGCATTAGTTGCTCGAGAAGCTCCGTCAAAGTATAGTCACCATATTTATTAATGTGACGTAGTGTTGACTTCATCCAGCAAGTCATCGTATAATTCGGCTACGTCCATCGTCGGATTTGCCGCCAAAAGATTGCCTACTTGCCTCTTAACTGAGTTCTGCTATTTGAAGTGCAAGTCATATTGGAACAAGAGCTAGGTCCATTTCACCAGACGCTAACTCATGGAGGCTGGTTGTGTCATGAATATCTAGACCGGATTTACGTTGGAGATAACATAAATCGTCTATCTGACCAAATAGTGCCACATCTTCTGAATCGCGAACACTAATGCAAGGCATTGCTTCTCGATCATTGGATAACGAGACTCGGCACCGACTAGAGTTCGGCTCAGGTAGTATACTACCTATTCGTGACCGCTGTCGTCGTCTTGCGTGAGTAAAGCACTTAACGAGTGGTCCGTTGCCTTGGTGTAGATCAGGAACAGTTTACCTGACTGCGATGCAACGAGAACAGGAGGCTTCACGAGATATGTTTTAATATCCTCGAAGGCCTTTTGACAAGCATCGTCCCAAATAAATGAGACACCTTTGTTGTTGAGTTTAAAGAATGGATATGAATCATCAAATATACGCGAATTGCCCTGGTAACCCCCTGAATTCTCTCAGATTTCTTAGAGGTCGTAGTTCTTGAATTGCCTTCACCTTATCAGGGTCGATGTGAATACTCTTATTAGTGATGATGAACCCAAGGAACTTGTCGCTGGACATCTCGAGGAAGGACTTGGCAGGGTTCATCTTCAGCTGTCGCATGAGCTCGAACACTGTTCTGAGATCTTTGATGTGATCATTTTTGTTACAGCTCTTTACAACCAAATTGTCAACGTAGCACTCGACAGTTTTCTGGAGATGATCCTGTAAAATTTTCGTCATTGCCCGCTAGTACGTGGTGCCTACGTTCTTCAGACCGAACGGCATGACCGTGTAGCAGAATATGCCGAGGGGCATTCTGAATGCCGTGTGTTTAGCGTTATCTGGGTGTATCTTAATCTGATTATATCCCCAAAAGCCATCCATGAAGGACATCCTCTCAAACCCACACGTATTGTCAATGATGACATCGATGATCTGGAGAGGGAAATCATCTTTAGGGCAAGCGGCGTTCAGGTCTCTGTAGTCGACGCAGATCCTGATTGTCCCATTCTTTTTCAGCACTAGGACGATGTTTGCCACCCAATTCGGATGTTGCACTTCTTTGATGAAGCCGAACTCGATAAGCCTTTTCACTTCTGCCACGATCGCCTCTATAATTTGCGGACGAAACTGTCTTTGATGTTGCTTGACAGATTTAGCATCCGGCTTGATATTGAGGTAGTGGGTTGTCACATTTGGATCGAGCCATGGCATATCTTCGTAGTTTCAAGTGAACACATTGATATATTCCCTGACAAGAGTAATTAATCCCTCCTTTTCTTCTTAGGGGAGACTACTGCTCATGAAGATGGGCTTTAGATTGGCTTCCTTGCCCATATTGACTTGGACGACTATATCTTCAGTGGGAGGTTCTCTTTGCTCGAACCGGTCCCCATACTGTATGTTCAGGTGATAAACCCATGGGTCTTCCCATGTTAGCATCTCCTCATCATCCTCCATGGTGGCGGGGTTCGCAGTAACCATAGTTGACATCAGAGCCTTGAAAGCTTCGCTAAGGCTGACGTCGAAATCCCAAGCAGATGTGTCAGACAAATGTCCGTCTCCTTCATTGGGTAGGTGGTTGTCAATCAACTAAAAGCATTCGTCTTCTGAGGAGGATTCGTATCCCAGTCCTCTCCTGAATGCGTAATAGTTATCGAGCTTCCCTCTTGGGACATATGCCGCTTTGGGCGGGACTTAAGGACCTCATCCGAAATAAAGACCTCCCCCTTGCGCCAAGTCGTACCCTCACTTCTTCATGATATCAAGTGTTTCTGGACTATATCGAAATATGTGAAGTGTAGGCTTGTTGTCATCGACGTCCTCCTCTAAGAAGTGGTTCGGTGTCAGAATTGCGTCTCCTTTACCATAGAGCAAGTCTTTTTCATTACTTGCTCTGCCCGGGATGATGAGTGTCATCCCAAAGAAATCCTAGAGCAGCTTCTAGGTTATGCACGATGACCACGTCGGTAGGTGCAAGTCAGGGTTATTGTATAATCCTGTCATTGCATCAGCTAAAGACAACGAGTACTCTAAATCGTATTTTTTTTACTTCGTCAGCAAGTTGCTAATTACAACCTTCGTCTGATGATTCTTCATCGTCAAGATTGATTACAAGGGTTACAATGTCATTCAAAACAAAACCGCCATCGTAATCAAGCCTGGCTTCAGTATCCGCTTCCTTGCCACTGTCCGTGCCTTGGATCGATGATTCAGTAGTAGACTCGTTACCGTAAAGGAGAGAATCAGTGAAGTAATTCTCCATCCCCTTAAACGGTTGTTTGTCCGCGACCACCGTCTTGACTTCATTATTCATGTCTACATACTTGAGACACTGATAAAGAGTGGAGGGAACTATAATGTTATTATGGATCTAAGGTCGACCCAACAATAAGATATAAGAAGTCTCAGCATCAATCACATAACATGTGACTTCAGACTTCAAATCTCCCATCTGGCACTTCACTCAGATTTTACCAAGTAGGCAAGACCTGCTGGTGTTAAATTCATAGATCACTGTGCTAGTTGATGCCAGCTTACTAGCAGGAATCCCAAGGCTGTACATGAGGCGCAGGGGCATGATACTCACAGTGAAACCCAGATCAATTTAGATCCGGTTAACTTCAATGGAGCTAATATACCCGGTGAAGTAAAGTGGCCTATCATGCTTAGAATTGGTAAAGGTGATGCAGTGAAGGTGCTTAGCAGCCAGATTACATTGCTGGACAAAAGACTCTGGTTTTTCGGGAGCTGGCTTGATCCGAGTAAGGAAGACTTCAGAATTAGCTAGGGCCTCCTGAAGGGCCTCCCGGAATTCCTTTAACAATCGCAACAACTCATAGAGTGTGATCCTTACCGAGATGTTGGCCAATTGGGCCATCACATTGAAGCGATATGGGGAGTTCGAGCTTCTCAGTTTATCTCCTCCAATCGAGTGGGTGATTGAATCGAGACTGTTTCGAGAACTGAACCTCCTGAGGATGTTTCTCCTTCGTTTTGGCCGTGGCTTCTTTGGCAGCTGCTAGCTGTTGCGCCTTTTCTGTGCGGGTAAGGGGAGTTATTGGAACCCCCAGCTCTGACAGCATCTTGGCATTCAGATTAGGACCTTCCGGGTACTTGTACCTGTACTCGTGCCCGTTCCTGGTGGCGTGGACTTCAGGTTCCTCCTTTGAGAGTTAGAACGCCACCATCCGCTCGTCGTCACCCTCTAAGATTGCAGAAGTAGCATGCCATAGTTTCCCCTTTTTGGATTTCTTCCTGGATAAAGAGGCCGCCCATTGATCATCTTCAAGCAAACTTGGGTGGACCCATAGCACTTTGCCATTTGGGGCTGTATGTGGCACGAGCCCCTTTTGGCGTTGTTTATGCGGATCATCATTTACCATCTTCATTGCCACCTTTACCACAGCCTCAGGTTAGAACCATGTCAAAGCTACCGATGCGAAGCTGATGGACACCACATTTGCTCTGACCTTCGTTTCCATAGACTGCTTCATCGTAATGACTCCCACATCGATTAAGGCCTGGAGTTTATCCTTGAGGCTGTAACACGACTTGGTGGGGTGGTGAACCGCCCTGTAGTAGGCATAGTACCTCAGATCGTTGGTCCTCTTCACTTCCTCTTGATTTTAGATTGGAGGGAGCTTGATCTTGTTATTTTCCACAAAATACTTGAAAAGACTGGGAATCTCATCATCCTTGAAGGAATATGACTTCAAGAATCTCAGTTCTGAGGCCTTCTGCTTCTGCGGCCCTTGTTGCCACTGTGACTGCGACTGCTGTGGCGCTCGCTGCTGCGGCTGCTGCTGGGGTTGTAGCTGGAACTTTTAGTCTACAACCAGCATTCTTGACTGCTCCTTCCCTTTGCCGCGTGGGACGAAGTTGCATTTTGGAGCTTCCACCGCCGGCTGGCCTCTTTCCGCCTTCTTCCTCTTGAAGAACCGTTCGGCTTGCTCCCCGCGCACTTTCAGATCCTTCCATGTAGTGAAGGGCACTGTTCCCATTGCCTCAAGCACATCCAACAATAAGTTGTTGTGGCAAGTCTAGAGAATAAACTCCTCAGTTATCGGGTCTCGACAGTTCATCGCCTTGTTGCAAAACCGCTTGACGAAGGTGTCAACCGCCTCCCCATCCTTTTGCTTCTCGTCCAACAATGTCTTGATAGATATTTCAGTATCATTGTCAAAGAAGTTCGAGAGTAACATGGACTCCATGTCATACCAGCTGGTAACGCTGCCCGGTTTGAGACGGTGGTACCAATCGAAGGCAGCTCCGCAAAGGGTGCCAACGAAGGACCGAACCATCAAGGGCTCGTTTCCAAATATCACTCCCAAGTGAGATTTAAAATAAATTAGGTGCTGAGTAGGGGACCCCTTTTCGTCGAACGGCATGAAGTTGATCAAGTTGAACTTTGACAGATATGGGATCGACTCCCACTCCCTTGGGTATGGGCATGGTATCCCCGTTTTCTTGACTTCTTGAGCGGAGATCAATGTGTTGATTTTACTCTCGAGATCTTTGATTTTCTTGTTTTCTGGGATGGTGTTGCCACTGGTATTCTCCTGGCTACCCTCAACATTTTGTTCTTTAGGGGGCTGTCTGGAGCCGTGGTCCTCTTCCCCGTCTGTGTCGCTATCAATTTGATTGACGTTGTTGTGATGACTGGATTCTCCCTGGCGGTTTGTCAGTGCTTGAATTTACTGGTCATGCATTTCTCTCATTTGCTGCATGGCCATCTCCATCTCAAACTTAAAGTTCTCCTTTTGCATAGCCATCGCCTCCTCGAGCATCTTGGCTACTTTCTCAGCACTGATCATCAGGGCTTCTCGGGGTTGCCCATCACTGGAAATTGTGTTGTTGGAAGCCATTGCGGAGCTAGCATCAGACACTTCGTCATCTGACAGCAGTTCCTTCAAGATTTTGTCATAATTCGAACGCCGAATAGTCCAGGTGCGCAACCAAGTTATTCGGTCGGATGATCGGGGACCGGTACAATTCGACGTCTCTCTGCTCGTCATATTGTTAGTGACTCTTGGCAATTCATCGCTTCGAGCCACTGACTTTCTCTTACAGAAGCGTCTTGTTCTGGGCTTCCACATTCCGTCACCAAGTCTATCAAAGATAGATACTCTCTCTGGAGTCACTTTGTTGCAATTGCACTCTGACAACACTACCTTGATTAGCCTGGAGCAGGGGCAATGCGCAGGCTTCTCGCGAGAACTCCCCTTTGGGATTTTCTCGTACCCCCAACACGATAGTACAACTCATCGACATAAATGCCAGAGCAACCTGTCACGTGTTGGCACGACTTCTTGGGTATAACGTCGTCGTCGTCAGACAAAAACGTCTCCTTCTGAGGACGGACTGCTTTATCGAAGCTGCCAAAAGTGACTCGCCTTGACATTTGCCTGTGTGGGCGTGAAGCCTTGGCCCCCGGACTTTAATTCTCAGTCCAGTTGGTAGAGCTACAGGAGTCTTGTTGCCCTCGTTGAGGTGGGTGTGACCTCCTGCATTAGAAGTGACCCGTGATTTCCTCAACGGAACTAAGCGTTCCTTGATAGTTAACCTGTTGGTTGCAGGAGGAATCGGCTTCGTTGAAGGTTCAGATGTGGATGCCGAAGGTGGCCTTAGCACCGAGGCAACTTGACTTGGGGCACCGATGGACTTTGGCCTCGATGCCGGGGCAGTTGGTGTTGGGGCGCCTGCAGCTTTTGGCGTTGGTGTCGGGGCAGGAGTTGTTGGGGTGCCTGCAGACTTAGGCTTAGATGTCGTGATCTCCGAAGTTAGAATTCTGGCGGACTTGAGCCTCCATACCTGGCAGCTTATTAGTGGTTTAGCGGCCACCTCTTGCTTCTTCAGTTGGCGGGCCTGTTGCACCAAAGCCCGTGCTTGCACAAGGAGTGCGCGGCGCTTTCGGATACGCTCCTAAAGCGTTGAGCGGTTTCGTTTGACTTGGACCCACTCGTTTGCTAACAGTTTGGAGGAGCCGTCAATCACCTGAGGCTGGAGCCTCTAATGAAACCTGGATCTTAGATCCACCTCGTAGCGAATCCCATCTGTGGATTGCATCGCCTTGGCGAGTTGACGCTCCATGCTTTAGCGACGTCATTGCCGTGCTCGCTTGGAGAGTGCGGGCACGCCATCAACGATCATCTTAGGCATTGTGTGAACTTGAGTTGTGGGTGCCAAGGGAGTTTTACCGCTACCTGTGACTTCGGTGGCAACAAGGTTGGATTCGTCCTCTTGGGACTCTGCATCTTAGGCCCAACAGATCTTTCTTACAGTGGAGATCCTTCTAGAATGATAGGGAGATGCGGATCTAGAGGAGGAGGAGAGATACTCTTTGAACTTCCGCTGGTCGAACTAGAACTCAACCTCTTTCTCAACTGGGATCGGGATCCACGGCTGCAACACGACGATCTAATATTTGAGACCGTTGGCTCCCACTGTGGTCACCAACTTGTTCGCGGGGAAAGTTGTGTCGATTGTCATTACAAATGAATCTGTTACAAATTTATTTTTTACGATGAAATTCAAATAAAAATAGCCTTTTTATAAGGCTCACAACGAAAACCGAAAAAGATCACAACTTTTCTACCCTAGTTGAACAAACACGGGATCTGTTTATTGGATCCTCGCTTGCGTGGGTGTCTTCGCCTGTGCTGGGTTCAGTCCATGGACCATCGCGTGATCTGATCTAGATGCTAGATCTACGGATCTGAGGTGTTTATTTCATGAAGGAAATAAAACACCGACGGGGATCAACTCATGAAGGAGATGATCACCAGAGTGGGTGAAATCAACGAAGCGAAGTCACGCACTGACCCTGGGATTAAGACGAACCTTAATCCACAGGGTGAGATTGTAGATCTGACCTGGACTCTTCTCCTTACCGTATAGATCTGAGTCAGAAGACGTTCGTCGCTTGCACGGGATCTAGATCTATCTTTTTTGATTTTGTAGACACTCAGATCTGTGCAAAAGCTCTCAGAAATCTCGCCCGGAGGTTCAGAATTTCCAACCAAAACAACTGAGACCCCCCTCTCTATTTATAGGAGCGAGGGGGGAGGTGTTGGGCCAGACACATTGGTGTCTCGGCCAAGTTGGCCGAGACACCAAATGGTGTCTCGGCCTTAGTCGAAACACTATTTTGGTCCTATATTGATATTTTCTGGTGTTTTTCTAGCGTCGTTTTCTTCCAATCATGTCGCCGTCGTGTCGAGTCTGCGTCTAATTGATTTTCTCGCTGACTCGGAACTCGATCGGTTCAATCCCGTCGATGGGTTAAGTTCGGTGATCTCATCAACGTGCGAGTCTAGTGATTTGTCTGATCTCGATCCATTCGGTGATGTCAAACCCAATTCTGGTTGATTGTCTCGTTTGATTCTAGAGTTTGATCGGCGTAGTTCTGTCGACGCTTGAGTCCGGTTGATTCTGCCTCGTCGACGTTTGAGTCCGGTCAACTCGCCTTGTCAAAAATCGCTGATCTGAACCTTCGTTGTTGGATTTATTCCACGATACGTCGCTTCGTTGACTTGTACACCTTGCTGACTCACTTTATGCGTTCGTCGACCCGCTTTATGCGTTTTGCGACGCAGTTACGTCGTCAGCTGTTCTTGGCTGCAGCGTTGGATGGGTCATCGATTGTCAACCTACTGCCACGAGTCTCGTTCGGGTACTGATAAGTATTTTTCAATGCCTACACCAAGTGTCATCAAAAGTCATATTACATTTAATGCATGAGCAGTCAGCGCCTGCATTTCACAGCCTAGTCGCCATCAACATTAATATTGCATCAAAGCCATTATGACCGCTCGAACCAGAGCCTTCAACGCTCCTCAGACACACCATTACTCCAACAGTCCCATCACTGCTGCGACGACAACTCATCCAATCAGCTACTGACACATGTAAAGCATGGTCTGAACCATCACTGTACAAACTCGGTCAAAACTACCTACATGACCCTTAAAACCTCTATAGATAGTGACTACTTCCACCACACTAAGGTATGAAATTTTACACACAAGAAGCCAACAATATTACATTATGCTTTTCTCTTCAAATCAACAGAATAGTCACTAACTTGAGCATCAAAGGGCTCGCTAGAGGAAATAAACTTTAGGGTCTCTAACCTCTGTTGCTTGTGTAGGAAATTACAGCTTAAGAACCCCAATGGGAAAATCAACCATCAAAGGTGATTAAGGGACCCCAAAATCATCCTTATCTCTTCTAAAACCATTGGTTAATTTTCCTCACATACCGTGGGGCTCTTCTTCCCCTTTTTAGGTAATGGTTGATCTTCAATTTCAAACCATGAAGAAACGATCAACTCCCACTACATCGCTCAAGCCTAGTTGGATAAATCAACCAAAAAGATCACTCAGTCTCTTTGACCCTAGCTCACAACACTCACAAACAAGTACAAGCAAAACACTTAAGCCTCTTTTCACTAATTTGTGAGAACTTGTAGAACGGCCCACCAAACCTCCACGAGAGAGACCCCATCCAAGATAACACATGGAGTGGAAGCAGTCATCCCAGTAGAAGTTTTCATGCCCGCTCTGTGACTAAAAAGCCCAAGATTTCAAGACGGAAAAACAGACTCAACGCCACCACCAAAGAATAAGTGTGTTGATTGCAAACCATGTATCAGCAGCGTGCCGCCTAACACTATGACAATCAAATCCTCATCGTGGCAAGATAGCTAATGATGTGAAGAAATGCCACCTGGTAACATATAGGGCGCAAAGCTAAGATGAAGGTTTTAGATGTTCATAAAATGTAAAGCATTTCGGGAGAATACTCCCAACAAATGTAAATAAAAACTTTCAAAAGGAAAAAGTGCTTCACTTTCACTAATCTATGCCCAGCTCTTACGAACTTGGTCTTCACCAATTCGTTGAGGCCTTGTAAGCCTATGTTGTCTTTTCAGAGTAAAACCAACGCATGTACCAAAGCCCTTGGTCTCTTTTCAGAGTAAATCCAAGGCATAAACCAAGACCTTGGTATCATTCTCATGAGTAAAACCAAGGCACGACATGAAGTCCTTGCAACTCGATCTTCATCGACTCGGCTAAGGCCTCTAAAGCCCTTGGTGTCTTTTTAGATTAAAACCAAGACACATACCAAATTCTTTTTAGCCTAGTGCTAAAGTCCTTGGTCTCTTTTCAGAGCAAGGCACGAACCAAGCCCTTAGTGTCGACATTCAAGCGTAAACCAAAGGCACAACATGGAGCCCTTATGACTCGGTCTTCATCTACTCATCGGGCATTCAAAAGCCCCTAGTATTGGCTTTCAAGTGTAAACCCAAGGCATGGCTAGAGCCTTTACGACTTTGTCTCCTTTGACTCGTCGGGCATTCAACAGCCCTTGGTATCGACTTTCAAGTGTAAACCCAAAGCACGACACGGAGCCCTTATGACTTGATCTTCATCGATTCATCAGGCATTCAAAAGCCATTGGCATCAGCTTTCAAGTGTAAACCCAAGGCACAGTGGGAGCTCTTACGAGTTGTTCTTCATCGACTCATTAGGCATTCAAAAGCCCTTGGCATTGGTTTTCAAAAGCAAACCCGAGGCACGAACAAAACCTGTTGTAGCTCGGCATTGACCAAACCCTCAAAAGTCTCCAAAAAACCTTAGTTGTATAACACCAAGGCATCACTCGGTCTTGACTGATACATCTAGAGAATGAGAGTACTCACATCTTGGCTCTCGCAGACACGTTTGAAAACATCTCAAAAATCAAAGCACAGATAACTAAGTGCAAAAGAATGGGTCGACAAAATTAAGTCTTTTCATTCATTTGTAAAAATGTTATAGGACTTCTTTATAAAGACTCGATATAAAAAACGGAAGAAGAAAAAAATCCTCCTCAAGGACCAAAATCTAGAGCAGGATCCAGAGGCGAACCCGAGCCAAGAGCATCTGATGGAGGGGATTATGGCTCTTCAGATGAGGACAGTGAGCTGGCGTCGTCATTAGAGCCTTTTCCAACATCTTCACCAGCAACCTCCTTATCTTCATCCACTATCCCTAGCCCACCTTGCACCTCAAGCATCTTGACGATGTTGAGGCAGTTAGCAACTCAGGAAGGATACTTGAACCAGTCCTCCTTCAGTAAGAGCTAGGGAGGGAGTTGAGCCTTCAAATAATCAAATCTCGCCTTATAGGCGAGGGCGACTTTGACTTTTCCCAGATAACTACTGTGATATCTCTTGATTATCTTGATTTGAAAGGTGTTCAACTCTAAATGAACCATCCAGATCTCAAGCTTTAGGATCTGAGCCCGGAGAGAGTTGCACTGTAGCTTAGCCTCATGGGCTACTTGGGCGTCCACCTATCAGAGAGTATCCTAAAAAGCCACCTCCTCTCTCAACCTAACTTGCAGTTCTTCTAGGTTAAGCCGAGTAGCATGAGCCCTCTCAAAGGCATCTTCTTTCTCCATCTTCTCAGTCTGGACTTCTGATTTGAGATAGGCTATCTTCTCCTCGGTGAGTCTCATGTGGTGGTGGGCATGGTTAAGATCCTCTTTGAGGCACCTTATCTCCTTCTAGGCCTGAGCAAGCTGAGCCTCGTGATGCTGAGCACCAGCCACAACCGCCTTGAGATCCTCATTCTTGTGTGCCAGCTCATGCTCCACCACAGCCCAACTCCTCTTGAATCGTCAAGCTCGCTGCCTTTAGTGGCAACCGCTAGTTTGTCCGTCTCTCAAGCCTCCTTCTACACCTCTAGATCAGCCAGGATCTTGAACAAGAGCTCCTAATATATTTTGAGGAGTCAAAATGACTCAAACCGCAAAAGAGCCCTCTGGGTGAGGTAGCTCCTAAGAGCATAGTGGAGATCGATGTCGGAAACGCTATCGGGAGTTTCACACAGCAATGCTGCATCATCCAAAAAAAGAAACTACTCAACAGATTTAGTCTGGTCCACCCAAAACTTCAAGCCTAGTTGGCCCAAAACTTCAAGACTGACCCCTTAACATCCATTCGGCGCTTGGGGATGAAAGGACACTTCTACACCGACTCCCGTTCATAGCGAGGGCAGGACTTTGGCCCCATCAAGATGGCACGAATCCCCTCCCAGGTATAGGGGGAAGATCCCTGATATGGTGGGGGGAAGGGCCACTCGTACTGACCCTCATGCATGGCAAACGAAAGGCCCAAAGACTTTGTAGCCACCAGTTCATGTGACTCGACGACCGAATTCTCAGTAACCGACTCTTTTCTAGGCCTTCAGGATGACCCGAGCCCCTTTCCCATCTCGGTCAGTGCTCCTTCAACTCTTGTCTTAGTCAGAGCCTCACCTTTTGTTGGGTTCTTGGCGGGAAATTTTTCCCTTTCAGCCTCCTGCTCAGGATTTGGATGCAAGGAATCACCCTCCACTTCGATAAAACCAAGTGGAGCCGGGATAGTTTCTAGGGCGGAAACCCAACTTGTTTGCCTTGGTGCAGCCTCGACCTATTCGGATGTAGCATCAACTACCTCCTCTCCAAGAGAGAATAGCTCTCGCACACTACTCTCAACCCCAGTGATGACCCTTAGATGGTGTCTTCTTCCTCTTCCTCTTGGACCCCTCGGCCTAAGCAGGAGATTTGCTTAGACCAAGTTTGGCTGCGATATCAGTGGCAGGCTACTGGCACATGGTATGGAAACTCCTCTGCCTCTAGATCGTCAATAAATCGCTTCTAAGGCATAGCAGGAGAACTAGGCTAGGAACCCTCTATAGGCTGCTCATCAACTGACAAAACCACAGCCTGAGCTAAATCCCTTTCAGTAATAGGTACAGAGGATGTACTGGCAGCTCGAAGTACGATATTATCAAACAAGTTCTCCCAATGCTGAGACCCCCTGTAGGCCCGAATCCTCTCCAAGCCCTACAACTTTGTGTCCGAGGGCTTCTTCATCCTCAGACCCTCCTTCTTGATATTTGGCCATGTAGAACAAGCTAGGATGGGATCAGAACCAAAGACGAACAAGAACTTCTCCCTCCAACCCTTATTTGTCTCAGGACGTTGGACACCAGCTGGCAATCACTGACTGTCTACAGATAGAAGTGGCCCTCCTTCTTGTCAGCTTTAATGCATACCAGGTGGCCCAACATGCCCATCATCGGCTTGACATTTACACGGTGCAGATGATAAGGAAGGTCACCAAAAAATAATAGAGTTCAACGCCAACTGCGCCGGTGCTACCCCTAAAGTCTTGAAAACTTTCTAAAGAAATGGGTGCAATGGCAGACGAGACCATAGTCAATGTGATGCTAATATAGTGACACCAAACTACCACTGTGTTGGTAGATAGATTGATCTCTCGACGGAGCTGACAACGAGAAGGTGCTCGGGATATCAAGCGTACTTCTCTAGGTAGCCCGTGAGCACCTTCAACTTGCACATGCACAAAAAAGCAATTATAGCCTCATTGCGAACCACAGTGCGCTAACCACTAGAAGCCATCGGAGCAATTGAATAATGGACAGAGTACAACAAAGTTTTTTAGAAGAGGGAAAGTTGACTCGCACTGACAATGAAGAAGAAGTCCTAGGGTTTTTACGAAGTAGAAGGAAGGAGAAAGGAGTGAAATATATATAGGCAGAAGGATACGACACGTGGCGCAAAATAGATGGTTAGCACAGTTTATGAGAAAACCCCAGATGATTTTTGAAAACCGAAGCAACGTCCCATCAAACGAGGTGCCACTTTGTTAAAAATGCCACACGATCTCCGCTGACATCAAAAATGTCAAATCACAGTTGTCTTCCAGTTAGGTTGGTCCGGATCCACTAAGCATGAGGCGGTTCATTTTCTCTCAAACTCAACTTCTCAAGTTAGAGTGAAAATAGGCCAATGTTATACCCTGGAAATCACCAAGTCTACTGGAACCTCGAGAAATGGCCACGTATAGTAATTGACTAGCCAATTCACATAGCATCTGCAAGCACGACCCAGGTGATGAGCCAACTGACCTGTCTCGCAATCCAAATCTGAGATGAAAGGTGCTTCTAATTGAGGATCTGTCGGACGTCTTACTCCGAGATGAAAGGTGCTCCCCACTTGGATCTAACATAGCTCGCCTCGAACAGTGGAACAGCCTACCAAGCATCATCAAAAGTCGCATCGCATTTAATGCATGAACAGTCAATGCCCGCATTTCGCCACCCAGTCGCCATCAACATTAATGTGGCGTTAGAGCTATTATGACCTCTCGAGCCAGAGCCTTCAAAGCACCTCGGACACGCCATTACTCCAACAGTCCCATCATTGTTGCGATGGCAACTCATCTAACTGGCTACCGACACGTGTAAAGCATGGTCTGAACCATCACTACACAAACCCGGTCAAAACTACCAACGTGCCCATGTAAACCCTCTATAGATAGTGACTACTGCCACCACATTAAGGTACGCAATTTTATACACAAGAAGTCAGCAAGACTACATTCTGCTTTTCTTTTCAGATCAACAGACTAGTCACTTACTTGAACGTCAGAGGGTACGTCGGAGGAAACAACCTTCGGGGCCTCCAATCTCTGTTACCTACGTACAAAATTATAGCTCAAGGCCCCCAACGGGAGAACCAACCATCAAATGCAATTAAGGGACCCTAAAATCATTCTTACCTTTCCTAAAACCATACATTAATTTTCCTCATATAAACAAGATCTCTTGATTATTAAAATTAGTCTCAAATCCATTAATCTAAGTATTAAAATAATTACATTTGTAATCAACATATATTCAGATATTTTGGATACGGATCCACATATTTTACTATATAACCATATACGTAACGATATCCTATTGGTTATAGATTTTAGTATCCATATTCGTATTATAACGGATACAGTTACTAATATTTCCGCGTATACGGATATTGTTGTGCATCCAACATTAAGGTCAAATATGAAGGTAGAAAGGTAATTTTCACTTAGAAAATATTTGAACCTCGCTTTTACATACCTGCTATAAATGCACATTCTCATATAAAAAATGAAATAAATTTTCATACTTAATAAAATAAAATTATGAAAAAATAGATATTTTTTCCTATCACGGGCATTTGCACATGCACAAATGTTTTATGTTCTTTTCTTTTCTCTTTCTTTATTTCTAGAACTCTCTAAAACATATCATAGAGCTTATTAATTATCTATTACATTGTACATTAAAAGAGGATATAAATATAATGAAAAAGTTCTTTTCCATGCAAATAAATATAATACGAGCAACAATTAGATTATTACTCAAAATGAAATATAAGGCGTAAGCCAATTTCGATTTCAAATAAGGTAAGATAAATATTAAATATTAAGTGAACAAATATCATAACAATATCATAGAATCTATATAATATCATAGAATATGAAAATGATCCTTCTTATAATCACGCGCATTTTGCACGTATACTAGTTTGTAAATAACTAATTTGTTCCTGATTCATGAGCCAGTAGTAGCCACGTTCTTGATTTCTCTCCCAAGGAGAAAAAGGAAGTAGGTTTCAGAAAAGCCATGTGAATCTGGGCGCTGTTCCATAAAACCCCCTAAACTTTGTAAATTCCACGTTATCCATTGCACTTCGCAGAGTTTAACAAAATATTCATGAATATAGGAAGTAAAACTTTCAGTTTACTCTCTAGTTGATATTTTACACTGCATTACACATTAGTCTATCAAAATTGATGCTTTATTGATTTTATATTGCATTGCCAGTTACAAAATCAGTTTAACTCGCAATTGCAGTGTAAAATATCAAACAAAATTGTCAAATTTATACTCATCATATCCAAAAAGTTGGACGATTTGTTAATTTGGAGTATATTTTTCCAAAGTCGATAATTTCGGGTTAATTAGTTTTGCGAGTACTGAGATTCGAGGCAGCTTTGCAAAAGCTTCCCCATATTGGCTTTGCCGCATTGTTTTCCCTGTTTCCCTGTGTGGAAAAGAAATTTTATTACAATTAACCACAAATTCCGTAACCTAGCAAGAATATAACACGCCCCATTATACTTCTCAAGCATCGACAAGCAACATGATATAGAGATATATCGTGATAATACGGTTACGCGCCATAGTACTCCATCAGTTATACACCATGCATACGTATATTCATGTGAAACTGACTCTTTGAGACACAAAACTAGAGGTAGGAAACTAGAAGAAAAATTTTTTTTTTTTTTTTTTTTGCAGATATGCCTCTGTTTCACAATAACAATGAACTTTCAAATCAATATGCACTTTATCCTACCTACAGAACACAAGTTGATCTTTTTATTCACTGAACTTTTCCTTCATTATTAAGCTGGAATAGCAATACAGCAACAGGCATATACAGAAACTAGAATCAGTAGAACTCCACTCTCCAACCTGTTCGATGCTCGCAAACATGCCTACACTCTAATCTACCACCCAAAATCACCACAACCAAATCAAAGCAAACCTCGCACGTCCTATATTTACAATAATTCATACAACAACACAACGCGTCAATCGGTTTCATGATCTGGGGCTTCGGAATACCAAGCAGGCTGCTTCCCCATGCTTCTAAGCAATCTGGTGAACGGAGAATCTGGCAGTTTAGCTCTCCCTTCTTCTTCAATCTCTTCGCGAGTTTTCGGCAATCCATCGGGTACAGGAAAAGGCCTGTATATTTCTTCCTTGGTGTTCACTGGTATTTGTTTCTGTGCATTTTTCGTTTTCTTCTCCATAGCTGTGAGCCCGTGAAGGCATTCGATGAGAGATTTTCGCCCACCAGTTTGTCTAACAAATTTCTCAACTTCTTCTTTTGGCATTTCTTTCTGAGAGGAAAATAGAAATAAAATAATGAATAGAGTTTGGAGACAAATAAAGCAGATTTATGCAAATAAAGCATACCTCAAGATCTTTCAGCTCAAAGTAGGCCCTCCAGCAGCTGTATGAATCATCACCTTCAAGCGTAGAGCAGTATTCTGCAGATACAACCAAGAAGAAATGAAAATCAGTGAACAAGTTCACCAGCAAGGGAAGGACACGTAAATGACGATAAATGGAAAGAACTGACAACAGCTTGAAGTGATTGGTTTATGCATGTGGTTAAACATTCCAAGTTTTGTCGGTAGTAAGGGATCATCTGATTTTCTGTTCATTTACTTATAATAAATATTCTCCCGTGGTTTCATATTAGTTTCAATTGTCCCTAGAAAAACATTAGGGAGACATGGTGACTACTGTGATTGAGGCACAATGAGCTGTGCCATTAATCACTAACAATAATTTTAAATTTATGCTAATCAGCTCAGAATCTAAATATTTTGCTGGGGATTGCACAATTGAAGTTTATGCTCCAATATTGTGCCTCAAAACATTTGATGCTTCATGATTAATATCCCTCGTCATTTTCCTATTAAGAGGAAAGTGCACAGGAACATATCCTTACGTTCTCAATCACACGACTCTCAGTTTAATATGCATATTAAATTTTGATCTGTCAACTTGCTTTTTCAAAAACCATTTCAAAAGATAAAGCAATAAAAGTTATTAACAATGCAGATCATACATCAAAATTCGATCGATAAAAGCAGTAGCTAGACATGTTCTCTTGGTCTATTATGTTATTTCCTAGACGATATTTTTGATGAATTAATTACATCGATATAATAACAATAGGTATTGTAAGCATATAACACGTTTTGACAGAATAATTGAGTTAATGATGTATTATTGACTCAATAAGCTGCAGTAGTTCCCCAAGATTTTACATGATTCATACTGAAATCTACTGCAAAGGCAGTGTAACACTTAAACTTCTATGAAAATTGAAGTAAATCCAATATGCATGCATGTGCATGCAGACATGACAAGAACTTTTGCGTACATAGCCTCACTGTCAAATTTCCAATTTAAAGTAAGCTAGTATGACAAGAAATTGTGTACATATACCTATTCCCATGAACAGGTAAGACAAATTAATCAAAGGTCTGACAGGGAAGTGGCATGTGGTGGATTACAACATGCATGATAGACGTGGTAAAAACAGTTTGTGCTACAATAGAATTGAGATCACTTCAGCCTTGCAACAAATTGGAAGAATGCCAGTTAGATTGATAATAATAATAATTTTGAGTGTGTAACAGCCCGGGTCATAGTTGGCAAAGCAGCACAAGCCAATACGTGCCGGACAGCAAGAAAAACACTTGAATTTGTTAAAGACATTATTATCATAAGATCAATTTAC
>JBAKGM010043928.1:0-17589 GCA_037177215.1 Asparagus racemosus
GGTGTCAAATATCTTGAAGCTCACGGTGACTCCAAGCTGATCGTGAATCAAATTAAAGGAGAATATGAGGTTTGCCATGAAGACTTTACACCTTATCAAAAAGTGGCTATTAAGCTCGCTCAATCATTCGAAGGCTTCTACATCAGTTACGTAGCTCGCCTTGAGAATACCCACATAGATGCCTTAGCATCTCTTGCAGCCACACTCACCTTGGCACCCAAATCTACTAGGCGCATCATAGTGGCTAGCCATCACTTATGTCCTCAGAGCATATTCTTGAAGCCAATAAAGTTCATGTCGTGTCAACCTGCTTTGAAAGCAACGATTGGCACTTTCTAATCATCGGCTAGCCATCACTTATGTCCTCAGAGCATATTCTTGAAGCCACATAGAAGAGCTCCGTGCTTTTTCTACGATTTGCCACACAGATGCTATATCGACAATCTTTCAACGATGTTCTTCTCTGATGCTTACCACCAAATGAAGCTCGAGAAGCATTGAAGGAAGCCCATGACGGAACATGTGGAGCTCATCAACCAGGTCCCAAGCTTCAGGATCGGCTTCGTTGTCTAGGTGATTACTGGCTGATAATGATAGCAGATGCGATAGCATAGGCTAAGAGATGTCATGCATGTCAAATCTACGCTGACTTCCTACATCAACCTCTAGAAGAATTGCAACCGACAGCTACCTCATGGCCATTCGAAGCTTGAGGCATGAACATTATCGGGCCGATCAATCCATCATCCGCTAAGGACCATCGATTTATACTGGCCATTATAGATTACTTCTCCAAATGGGCCGAACATGTTCCCCTCAGAGATGTCAAAACATCTCAAGTCATCAAATTCTTGAGATATCACATGATTTATCAGTTCGGCATTCCCAGACGAATCATTCACAATAATGGTATGCAATTTATTAATCGATTGTTCTTTAAATTTCATATTAAGTTCAAAATTCAAGACGGAGCCTCTACACCATACAACCCAGCTGCTACTGGTCTAGCTGAAGCTTTTAACAAAACCATCATCAAACTTTTCAAGAAGTTCGTCACCTCCAACAAACGAGATTGGGACGAGAAAGTTGGAAAGTGCTTGTGAGCTTACCGAACTACAGTCCACACTCCCACCAGCTCAATGCCATTTTCCTTGGTCTACGGATGCGACCTGTGATCCCCCTTGAAGTTCAAGTTCCATCATAAAGAATTGCTATTGCTGAGAACTTGACAACTGAAGAACATCATCAAAAGTGCCTTCAAGAACTATAAGTATTAGATGAGTTGAGACTTCAAGCTCAGCAAATTATCGAGATCTATCAATCACGGATTTCGAAAGCCTTCGACAGGAGGGTCAGAGAACGATCCTTCAAAGAAGGCGACCTAGTCCTAACCGTTCGTCGACCCATGGTCATGACACGCATGACTACCCAAGTGGGAAGGTCTATTTGTAGTAGAGACAGTCTACTCAAATGGAGCATATCACTTAATTGACAAAAATGGCAATAGGCTCATGGCGCCAATCAACAGAATTTCTCAAGAAGTATTATCCTTGATCCTAGTCAAACTCATATCCCTACAGAAATCCTGGTCATGTTTAGGTCTCCATCTCTGAACCAGAAATATTGATCTTTCTAATCTAAAACTTAACCAGAATCCCCAAAGAGTCATCAAGTTAATACCATACCTTTGCTTGGCTCCGGATATGCCATCACTGTCATGTCAACAATATACCTCTGAATAGTGTCATCTCCAAACACATCATCACTGTCATGTTAACAGTACACCTCTAAATAGTGTCAACTTCAAATATATCTCCTACTGTCATGTTAACATTACACCTCTGAACAGTTCTAATTGGACCAAATCGTCATATTAACACTACACCTCTGAATGATTCTCATCTCAAATGATCTGACCGGTTAACATTACACATCTGTCTGACCATTTTGTCGACCAGTTACACCTCTGTCAACCTATCTTAGCAAAATTGACTGGTTAACATTACACCTCTGTCAATTTACTTATGTAAAAAATCGATTAGTTAACATTACACTTCCATCGATTTTCTATCGTTAAGTTAATATTACACTTCTAAACGGTCATCGTCCTTTGGACTTCTTTTGAACCGACTAGTTAACATTACACCTCTGTCGGTCACCCTATTTGACACATTAACACTACACCTCTATCAAATATCCCTACACTATTATGTTAACATTATACCTCTGAACAGTGTCAGTTTGATCAAACTATCACGTTAACACACACCTATGTCAGTTTGATCCCAACATCTTCCTCCCTGACTAAGATGTTACTACGATATGTTAACACTACACCTCTATCGCACATTCATCTTTAAGGATGCAAAGAGTTCTTTATTTATTAAAAGAGCTAAAACAGTTACAAAAAGAGTTCTAAATGGAGAGCGGATAAAAAGTGTGTATCTGCACAACACACTCAGCCATCTGAGAATCCCGGACATCATGAACACTCTTCTTAGCCCTCTTTTTCCAACATTCAAGGATCAACAAGGGTAGCCTGCAACCTGATAGTGGAAAGCCTCTTTGTTTCAGCCTGAAGCTTGGCAACTTGGGAATCTAACTTCTTGTTGAAATCAGCATGTTCGGACACAAGCTCTAATCTTCAAAGTTGACCTCCTCTCAGATGTGCTAGAGCTACGACAATGGTTGCCTTGGCCTCATCAATCATTGCATCTTACTCCTGGATAGCATTCTGAAGCTTCATTTGATAACCTTCAACGGATGTGATGATGTCATTCAGACTTTGAACCTTCATGCTGATTTACTCCATTTCCATTCAAGTAGATTCACCAGCCTTGCGATGAGTCTCCATCAAGCAACGAAATTCAAGTTCGGTGATGCCCTCAAGATCAGCCATGCGAAGAGTCTGTAATTCTCGACAACATGACTCAGCTTTGCCAATCACCATTTTGAAAGGTTCAATACTAGCAGGACCGACAACTGACGCCAAGACATCCAGCTGATCCCTTAGCAACTTGAGAGTGCAGGTCGACAACTCCCTCTGAGACTTCAAGGCGAGTGCACCGTTTTAGTTGAATAAGTTTATCAGACTCTCTGACAATATCTTTATCTCCATCTCCGCCAAGTCTCCGAGGTTAGGAGATCGAGGAGTTTCCACGTGACTAGAAGGACTCACTCTAGTAGAGACCACTATGGCATCTGTGCTGGCAAGAGAAGTAAATGGTGAGGCTTGCACCTGTTTGTTACCCGATATCAAATACGGAGCAAGTGTGACCAAGAGTTCTGATATAGCAGGAGACACAGTAGACGTCGTTGTCATAGTAGACAAGACAGCGATTCTCACAACCATAGCTTTAGTCGTCGATATGTCCATTAGAATAGCTCCAACACTTGTGGAAGAGACCCCTAATTCAGCGAGAGCAACTACAGGAACACGCGAACTTTCACCTGGACAAGATTCAGAACTCGATGGCACCTCTTCCTTAACTTCTACAAGTATGGGGTAGATTGGACGATCATCATCATCTTTAGATGATCCTTGAATGATCAGTCTTCACCGCGCTGATGAAGCTGGGACTGAACTAGGAGTTTCAAATGTCTCAACGGCGGGTATAGGTTGTAAGGGTCAAGAGGCACCTCCAAACTCAATCACAAATTCAGAATGGCCACTTACAGGGAAAGACGCTGATATTGCTTCGCTCATGACCCCGAAGTCTAACTCATCATCTAACACATAAACAAAATATCATCCATTAAAAACAAAGCTATCTTGAGAAAGAGCTGAAGAAAGTATCTGGTGCGTAACCACCAATATCATTCCCATCATCAGGCTCGGTTAAGTAAGTATCAGTATCATCATGACTAGAGCCCATTCGATCCTCTTCATCATCCAAAGAAATAGGCTCTTTCTCTACACATGAGAAACACACCAATCAAAGGTATTTCAAGAATATCTAGCATATGAAGGGAGAAATTACCTGAAGAGCCGACTCTAGGCTCTTGAATAGGGACTACCAAAAGTTCTTCTCCAACTGTAGGAGAGACTCCCGATCCAATAGTAGGCTCAGAAGACACTATTCGCTGCTTTTTCGTAGGTGGTGGAGAAGGAGGAGCGTATAATGGCTCTTTCCCTTGCCTCGTCCTCTATCAGGCACTTCTTGGCGAACCATTAGTTCAGTTAGTTTTTAGATGTTGATCCTAACCTGTCTTGGAGGTGCTGGTGGCTCGTTAACTTCTACCTAAGAAGCAACCTATTCAGCGAGTGCCTTTGAATCGTCATCTGGCATATCCCCTGCTAAGAAGTCATGGATTCCAGGAACCCGTCTCCTCCTACCCCTTTGGGAAGATTCTTGGTACCGCCGAGAGATCTAAAACAAGAAAAATTTGTTAGTATGAAAATTAGGGTGAGGTATAGTGACCCTCCTATACCACTTGCAAAACCCTAACGTTATGTAACAGTTAGGCGTATGATGGGGAAGTGAGAGTTTAGCTCTAGTGGCCCCAATGACGAAGTGGTACCAAGCACGAGCACCGTCAACCACACTCCCCGAACATACCAATCCAGGATTTGAATTCCCAATGTATAACTGATCATAGCCGAGCTAACGAGCGACATGGCAAGTATGGCTTGATATAGCACTTTGCTCTATTCAATCTAGTGAAAAGGTGACCCGGTTGGATGTTTACCAACCAGTTGAAACACCCGCTAGGCAAACAAGTGAAGCTCTCACTGCTCAAGCTGTCTTCAAATGCATCCTCAGGATTGACCCTGTACATTGAAGGGAAGCAACAATAAAGATGATGATTATCCTTGTGCTGGAGAATTCTATGAATCTCGGCAAGATATTTGACTAACCACTTGGAGTGTTCGAATCTCTGGAGCAAAGCAATGTTTGCTCCACCAGGCATAGCAGCTAACATCAACTAAGAGCAATGCTGGGTGAACCATATCACTAAATACATATATGGTAGCTCCACCTGAGGTTTGTGCACTTGATTTCAAGAACAATTTTCCTCCTACCTTAGATATTCGGTGGCCAGCTCTCATAGGCCATGATGAATACAGCTCACCATTGCAGGTAAAAGGGCTAAATTATACCCACAAGCTAGCAATATGGTAGGATGCAGCACCTTGATCGAGATATGGTCCTTCAACCAAGAAGGAACAACGCACCCCTTCAATCAAATAGAAAAGAAGCCTGCGAGTAATGCCCACTCAGATATCGGTTCCTTTGCCTGATGATGAAAGCTTTCAAACTTGTCACCAGCATGGAACCCACACACATCCGAGTCAGCAGTGTGCAGTACATGACCATCATCGAAGATAGGGGTTTCAACATCTTTGGCCTCAACTGGAGGGATCGAACTCACACCCCGATCCTTTATACTGAATGAGGAAACAAATAGTCCACCCAAGGAACATGAGGCATAGTGAGATCGTGTCTGGTATTCCCAATAACACTTTGGCAAATGAGGAAATGGCACACCAACTCTCAAAATATCTCCGTCACCTAGGCAACATGGTTTAGAGGAGTCAACTCTTTGTTTGTGGGGAAAATTTCCTCGTACGGGCGACTTCCCATCGGTAAACAAGACACTTCGAACATCTCATGGAGAGCTATCCCAATCTCCCCTGCCGGAGTAAAGAAAGTATTGTCATCACAATTGTATAACTCCCAGATGCCATATAATATAGACACGCAAATTTCAGCACCATACTTGGAGGCTCTCACCACAATGTATAGCCCCATCTCATGTAACCTATCCGTGAAGGTTTCAAGAGCGAAGTCAACCAAACGAGTCCACCATTGGGTATCTGCCGATCTGATCCAACGAGAAAACCTGGAGGCTCTCACCGCAGTGCATAGCCCTATCTCATGTAGCCTATCTGCGAAGGTTTCAAGAGCGAAGTCAACCAAACGAGTCCACCATTGGGTATCGGCCGATCTGATCCAACGAGAAAACCTGGTGTCCACCTCCGGATACTGAGCATCATTCTTGGCAAGTTTGTTCCTGAAAGTGTTTGGATCACAGGGACTTCATTGACCGGTACGTCCTCACTTACAAAACTAGGACGCAACCCAATGATGTTGATTCCATAAAGTCCCTCATGATGAAAGCCACCTTCATGCTTCAGAGAACCTATCTTAATGCTATCCTCCCTGTTCGCTTGATTATAGCACATAAAACGAGGCACAATGAGACACTGCAAATAAATGAAGGAGACTTGGCGCTCTATCACTGGTGTAGCGAACTGCCGATCTCCTTGGGCATAGTACCAGTATTCTTCTCTCCAATTGAAGAGAGAGTTTCTGCCAAGAATGCTATCTCCAAAGAGGAATTGTGGCTTCACTGACACATCCTCATCAGGAATTGAGAACTTCGCATCCGTGATTATATCCCGTAGAGATCTGGTACTACCCACACGAATGGTTTTCATCCTCCCCTAGCTTCTATATTCTAAGAACATAGGAACGTTCCCAACAAAGACGTGCACCACTTCAGGGTCATGCACTCCATCATGCCCAAAATGACTACGATGATTTACAGGGGCCCTTGAATAAGTCACTGCACAAAGATGAAGATCAAATCAAACCAAATATTGGTAAGATAAAGTAAATGTCCAGCAAAAACTACGAACTTCATCCATGAACTTAAGTTGGTGAAACTCATCCAACTAAGTTATGCGGACCTCGTCCAAGCGAGGGTCACTTAAATCGTCAAGCCTCGCTCTAGCGAAGGTCGCTCAAAATAAAGCAACGAACTCTGCCTGAACGAACTCTGCTACAGAAGCCCAAAGGGCTAACGAGCTCCACCCGAAGAATGAAGCTCACTTCAACAAGCACCAGTAATGGCTGCTAACAGAACTTTGTCGTGAACGACAAAAGCTCATCGGGGAAGACCACAACTCATCGTAACAATCACGCATTTGGTAGCAGCTTGAGGCACTATTTAAAGCCCAGTGGGCTGAGGATAAGCTGATCCGAAGATCGCTATTAATGGGTTCGAAGATTACCCGCTGCTATCTCCAGCTGTGTCGACGTCTCTTTAGCTCTTGGCTGACAAGCTCCTAGAGAAGAGTCTCTTCCTCTAGAAATTGCACGTGGAGCCATTGATGAAAGTTGGTAAAGATTTTGAGAAAGCTTGGACTTGAAGAAAAGTGGAGAGTTTTCAAAATCAAAGTGGAGAAGAAGGAGGTAAAACAGCCTATTTATAGGCTAAAATCCCTAGACTCTGCTAAAGAATTCTCGCCTCGAACGTCGCCGAGCATTTTGCTAAAGCCAGATCCACCGAAGATCGTGCTATCGAGCTCCGTCGGAGATTTCGCCCAAACTTCGCTAAAACTTCCAGCCTTGAACTTCGCCAGGAATCTCACTCCAAATAAACTTCACTGAAATTTCAGGCACACAGATCAAAGACATGAATTCTTGCACTGAGCCTCGCATAAACTAACCTACTGAGCTTCCCCCAGATGAATGTTTCTCAAGTAAGCAAACTTCACCCCATTCAACAGGGTATCAAGGCGAGCCTCGCCAAAGCATATTAGTGAATTTCTCTAAGTCTCCAAATTGAGAAAAATCACAAGTCAATTTGTGTGAGACCGTATATAGTGAACCTCGCCAAATTGACTTGGCAAAAATTCACTAAGTCCCAAAAATGAGAAAACTACAACTCAATTTGTTCGGACTCATTTGGCGAACTTTAAAACTGACTCTCACCAACACAAGGAAGCCCAAGCCTCTCTTCTAAACACAATGACTTCATGCAAAGTTTAAAAGCAAAGTACATGCAGATCAATTGCACAAGAGGAGGACAATTTCAGCTGGAAGAAAACTTCATTTTTATTGATCGAAGATGCTATTACAAGGCAACACTCAAACTATTTAATTACAAGAATGATGTGTATTTGTTGCTATTTGCTACTGCCCTATATTCCGAAGACATGGGTAGCCTGATGGCTGAGGAGCATATATGAGCTGCACCAAGCTACAACTCGTGCACCCTCAGTTACAGAAGATTGAAAGATAGGAAGTGCTCTATGTTCCTTTAAGTGGGCCATGTCTACAGAAAGAAGCACTTCCTATGGTCAAAAATCAACGTCGGGCCTGAGTTGGTCACACGACGTCTAATTACGATCTCGGTTTACTTTTGTGACACCTAGTTACTATCAGAGTCTTCACTCGTGGAGACCTAAAGGTCTTTCTTCAAGCACCATTTTAGTCACCAAACGGCCTTACGAAGAAAGCAGCACTCAAGGCTCCACGCATCTCTATCGCAATCAAGTTTGCGCCAAGCCACTAACTGATTCTCGATGATCTGCTCGAGCATCGCCTTCTCGGCCAACAACTCCGCCAAGTGGCAGAGTATGCGGAGTTCATCCGCTTGCTTGCTCTAAACTAGGGCTGAAAAGTTAGTTTGATCTTCATTGATGAAATCATTACAGCTTTATGAGTTACAAGTTCGTCTTTTTATAAGACTTGATTATAATGAAAATCAAAAAAGAAAATTTACAACTTTCTCTGAAACAAACACAAGACCCTGTTTATCAGACTCCTGTTTGCATGGGATCTTTGCCCCACGTGATCTAATCTTGTGTAAGATCTACACGGTCAAGGGGATTATTTTATGAAGGAAATAATCGCCAAAGGGAGTGAAATCAACCAAGTGAAATCACCACTCTTCTCAGGATGAAAACAAAGTTTGATCTGGAGGGGTCACAAGCAGATCCGATCCTTAGATCTCTCAAACTTGTTCTCTTTATGCTGACAGGTTCACTGAGATCTCAGATCTTGCTATCAGATCTAAGCGTGGATCACTATTGAATCTGGCAGAGCCTCCCCTTCTCGCCAAAAAGTCCAGATCTTGAAAAATGAGACCCTCCTTGTATTTATGGGCTAAAAAGCGGTGCGGGTCAGATCTGCGCCAAGCCACCATTTGGTGGCTAGGTGACCCAAATGGCTTTTTCGAGTTTCAAGAGTCCGATCTGGTTCAGTCTCGTCGATGTTCGTTAATCTGAAGCTTCATAGTTGGGTTTATTCTATTATTTGTATGTGATTCATCGCTTCATTGACTTGCACGCCTCGTGAACTTGCTCCATGCATTTTGTCGACTCGCTTTATACATTTACATCACGGTTACTTGTTATTACATCATCAACAGTTTGTCGTTGCATTGTCAGATGGCTCGCCAATCGTCAACTCATTGTTATGAGCCATGTTCGGGGACTTATAGGCAATTTTCAACGCCTACAGATATCCCCTCCAAAGTGTTTTAGTCTCGTTCTTTTATAGAAGAGCCTGAAATACTTTAGATATGATAGGTCCAAACCTTCAATAGGCATAACAGGACCTGAAAACAGCTTTAAATTTTGATTTCTTCAATTCTTTCAGATTATCTGGTACTTTGCCGAACGACTGAAAGTGTCACAGTGCCGCATTTATTGTCTGACCGCTATCGAAATCTTGAACTGAAGTTGGTAACTAAATTTTTTACTTTAGCTCGTGTCGGTGAGTTGTCATAGAAGTGATCATCAAACTTCTTGAGATCTCTCCTTTAGTTGGTGAATTTTCTAGATGCTTTGCATAATTCTCTTGTCAGTACGGCGAGTCTTTGATTGATGCAAAGAGGCTGAGAGTGAGTCGGACCTCTCTTAATGTTGGTTGCTTCAATTAGCTGATGAACATTAGACTGGGTAACCTAACATTCCGGGTGAGAGATGAGTGCTTTATAGAGCTGTATCTACCTTGTCGATTTGCCCGCCAGTTTGGTTATGACCAACTTTACGTTAGAAATCAGAGTTGACAGCTTCGGACTCATGGCGGATTGGTGGATAGCGTCCGAGCATGGCTATGGAGTGTGACAGGGTGCACTGGTGCTAGGCTCAGCCTTTCGAGTGCTGAGCGTTAGCTGCAGCTAACATTCTTATGTTGCAGGTGGTTGTTGGTAGCTAATGAAACTGTTCACGTGAAGCCTATTGTAGAATTAGCGGCCGAAGAAGCCTCCCGGGATGATACTCAGATGATTCATAAGGCCACTCGGTTACAGAGGAAGCGATGCAAGACTCGTCAAATAGACGAGGAGGAAGAGGAGGCCTTCAGTTCTGCAGGAGGAGATCATGCAGATGACAAAGATGCTGAGGAGGACTTTGAGACAGGTTTGTCGATACATCCTCTCCCTTTTTCTCTTTCCTCTTTTAGAATTATTGGGTCTGACAGCAATTTGAAGCTTTAGGAATGACAGCTGAGGAGGAGGAGGGACTTCACCCCTCTTACCGGGCAAAGCCTCAAGTTGGGACTCAAGCTGTTAAGTTGAAAAAGTTAGCCCATAAGCCACGTGCAGATCCACGAGCTTTTGAGATGGACTTGGCTGGTGATGATCCTGTCAATGAAGGAGGTAATGCTTAAACCACCACGTAGTCCCTTCGATCATTTAATTCCTTAAACTAAAGGCTCACATTTCTCCATTTCTGTGCAGGAGGATATGGAGAAGGTGAAACTAACTTCGATTTTCCCCCTGGCAATTTCATCTCCTCCAATGAACCCAGTTTCACACAACAGGTGTACGAGTTTATGGTAGAAGAGCCTGCAGTGGTTGCTAAAATTAGTGAGACTACGAATGTAGGACCTGATTCAGCAAATCCAAGTACATCTATCATTGATAATACCCCATTTAGATGGTGAGTACGGGAGCTAAACGACTCGGAATTCGTGCCTTCTCTAATTGCCTCTATGCTTCTTTCTCTTTTAGAGAAATTGCAGGAAGCAAATGTAGACACTGGGATTAGAGAGAAATTGCAGGAAGCAAATGTAGACACTGGGATTAGAGAGACTAACTCCACTGTAGGAGGTAAGCCATTTTTGCTAATCGCAGATTCTTGGTTCTACTTCTTTCACTTATCTTCTCTTGTGTTAGATTTTTCAATAGATGATTTTGATGAAGATGGCCTGCTTGTAGGTACCCCATGGACGACTTGATACATGGCTCTCCTCAAGATGATCATCTTCCCAGTGACATAACACCTGAGTCAACAATTCCCAAAAACACTGAGCTTTGTTCCTCTAAAGGTATAAGTTCTCCCTCCCGTTAATTGTAGGACTAGCCATTTTTGACTTATACAACTACAATTTCATGAATCTGAGGAATTCATTTTGCTGCTAGTAGGAACTCCTACTGAAGCTCATTTTTCAATTTCTCATTCTGATGCTCCTACAAAATTGGATACCATGGCGGTTGCCGTGCCTAATGAACATGCTGCGAGACCAACCGCAGTAGTCAGTGCATCAACGATGGTTACCCTCTGGATTGCCCCACTAAACCATGAAGCTATAACGATGGAAGCAGGTAGGGGTTATCCATCTAAGGATGTCTACGCCGGTCTTTGACTTAAGATTCTAAAATGTCCATCCCTTTATTTTTGCAATGCTTATATCTCAACTCCATGAGCTGGCGAGGGCGTTAATGTCAGACAACAACCCAGATTAGATTATTATCTATATGGAAGTTCACTCGTTATTTTCTTTCATAAACACGATGAACGACAAGCTTCTCCACAATGAGCTTTCTCTCCGTCAGTTCAGGTTAGTCCTTGGCCCTAGAACAACCTTGATAAGGGATGCCAATTACCTAGAGTTAGCCAAGGCAATTGCTGATGATCTTGATCGTCTAGAACTCAAGCTTCAAAAATTATAGGAGTTACAAGCAGCAGGTGCTTCTTTGTATATAGCCGATTGAGTGGAATCTCGTCCGGAAGCATGGCGCGATGCTCGCGTTTTTACTGGACTCGAGGTTCAAATATAGCGGGACCGGGTAGATTAGGTTCAGACCGCACTTGCCAAGAAATCAATGTCCTTGAGCAACATTCAATCTTGTATTGCATCAAGTGAGGCGAAGATAGTGCAGCTTCGGCAGGAACGTTAGGTGGAGGAAGAGAACTTAAGTGTCTTGGAGCTGACAAGGGTTAATGAAGCGGAAGCTCAAACTGCCATATCTAAGAAACTGGAGTTCTCGAAACAAAAGCTAGTTGAAGTTGAGGAAGAAGCTGCGAAGACATTGAACACCAATGAGGAGTCTTTCAGGGCTGAGTTGTAGAAGGAGACCCAACAAGCTTACAATGATGAGTTGTCCAAGTTAGAACAACAAATCTTTTGTCATAAATTGATGTTTGAATAACTGTAATTTCTTCATTGAAAGACTCAACTCCTCATTAATCAAATAAATTTCTATCCTCCTTTTTATTGTTGCTTATTATGATTTCTCATTTCATTTGAAATAGTCAACCACAATACTCATAGGATTTTTGGTAAATCCTTAGTCATCAACAGATTTGACGAGCCTTTATAGATTACTGTTTGGATCGAGCTAGCATGCCAATTATCTAAACCCGTTCTGCGTGTGACGTTGTGCTAAATAAATGAAACTCTTTCAGATTTGGTGCTATGATATTGAATACATAGGCTTCGTCTTCTTTTACGGGCAAGAGACTAACTGGCAACGCGTGTTAGGCATTGACTTTAGGGTTATTAGCCAACACCCATCCATTAACAGATTTGATAAGACTTTACCGATTACTGTTTGAATCGAGCTAACATGCAGGTTATCTAAACCTATTCTGCACATGACGTTGTGCTAAAAGAATGAAACTCTTTTAGACTTGATATTATGATGTTGAATACATAGGCTTTGTCTTCTTTTACCGGCAAGAGACTAACCGGCTGCATGTATTAGATGCAAGCTTATACCTACTTAGGCTTCAGGATAAAATTCCCCTGACTTATATTCAGATGTCTTCTTCAATCGGTAAAAGACTAAATCGGCAACGTGTGTTAGGCGTTGGCATATCCCTACTTAGGCTTCAGGATAAAATTCTCCCAACTTGGATTCGGGTGTCTTCTTCAATCGGTAAAAAACTAAACTGGCAACGCGTGTTAGGCGTTGACTTATCCTTACTTAGGCTTTAGGATAAACTTCTCCCGACTTGTATTCGGGTGTCTTCTTCAATCGATAAAAGACTAAACCAACAGTGCGTGTTAGGCGTTGGCTTTCCCTACTTAGAATTTGAGATAAAATTCCTCAAGATGAATTCTGGTGTCTTCTTTAATCAGTAAAAGACTAAACCAACAACGCGTGTTAGGCGTTGGCTTACCCTTACTTAGGCTTCAGGATAAATTTCCCCAAGATGAATCCTAGTGTCTTCTTTAATTAGTAAAATATTAAATTGGCAACGCGTGTTAGGTATTGGCTTACCCCTACTTAGGCTTGTGGATAAAATTCTCCAAGATGAATCCTGGATTGAAAGATTTTTTTAAAAGGATAAAATTAATGTGGAAAAGAAAGAATTTTATATTCTATCTCTCGATGCTGGAGAGAAAAAATTTTATATCCTATCTCCATGTCTTCTTTCTAGGGTAAAGACGAACCCTAAAACAAGAGAAAAAGAATTTTATATCTTATCTCTTGCTCCTAGAGAGGAAGAATTTTATATTCTATCTCCAGTGCAAAGGAAAATTTGAAAAGATAAAATTGATGTGGGAAAGGAAGAATTTTATATTCTATCTCTCGATACTGAGGAGGAAGAATTTATAACCCTATCTCTAGGTCTTCTTTCTAGGGTAAAGACGAATCCTGAAATAAGAGAGAAAGAATTTTATATCATATCTCTTACTCCTGGAGAGGAAAAACTTTTATATTCTATCTCCAGTGCAAAGGAAACTAAAAGTGGGATTTCCACTTCGAGAATCTTAGGAGGTGAAACTAAGAGTGGGATCTCCACTCTGAGAATCAAAAAAATTCAGATAACTTTCACTTTTATAGGATTTACTACCTGATATTGGAAATGACTTTCTCATTTATCAAGATGAAAGCCCTAACCTTGGGAAGGCGTGACCGAAGAGGAAAGGATGGTGCTCTTCTATTTATCACAAGGGGATCTTAGCATTGAAAGGGAACCTCTTGTTCGTGGAAGGAATCAAGAGGGGATTTTGTTGGTGGATTAGACCAGAAAGATTTTTTAGTGGACTCACCGTCAATGAATTTGATCAATGAGGGAATTTATGGTGGAGAATAGGTTTGGGGTTATCCTCAAGGACAATGGATGAAATATTCTATGAGGAACTTCCCGTCAAAATAGATTATCCCAAATATGCTAAAGATAGTACTTTTTTAGAAACTTCTCATTTATCAACATTAATTGCTTATCGCCCTTTTGAGTGATTAGACGATATGCACTGCTCAAATAGGCCATGTCTATCACAAACGGCCCCTCCCATTTAGGTTCAAACTTACCTTTTTCTTAGAATCGTGGATTATTGGTCGTCAAGTCGTGAGGACCATATCTCCTTCCTTAAAGTTTCTCTGTTGGACTCTCTTGTTAAAAGCCATCGACATTCTAGCTTGGTAAAAACTCGATGCTTTGTTCAGCTTCTAGGTGTTTTTCATCCAACATCTTGAGCTCTTCAAGACGTCTCCGATGTTGTTCTTCTGCCATCATCTCAGTTGCGAGGGCGATGCGAAGTGATGGGATTTAGATTTCTAATAGAAGTATAGCTTCACATCCGTATACCAGAGAATATAGGGTAGCTCTGGTAGGCGTACCTATTGTGGTGCGATATGCCCAGAGTGCTTCTCCGAGTTTATTGTCCCAATCACGTTTATTAGTCTTCACGAGTTTTGATGAGATCTTAATGATTGTCTTGTTGAATGCCTCCGCTAATCCGTTTGCAGTGGGATTATAAGCCGTCGACGAGACGTCTTGAATCTTAAAGTTCTCGTAAAATCTGATGAAGGCATTGCTAATGAATTGAGGACCATTGTCATGTATGATCCGTCTCGGCACGCCGTGTCGGTGGATGATGTGATGCTTGATGAACTTGATGACATTGTTTGTTTTCACTTCTTTAAGAGGAATTGCTTCATCCCACTTGGAGAAATAGTCGGTAATCGCGAGAATGAACGGATCACCTTTAACTGATGGAGGAAAAATAGGACCCACAATGTCCATCCCCACGTCTCTAACGGCCAAGATGTAGCCGAAGGATGCAAATACTTTGGGGGTTGATGCATGTAATTCGCGTGTATTTGACATGCGTGGCACTTTCGAGTATACTCGATTGCATCATTAATCATCGTTGGCCAGAAGTATCCCATTCTTCTGATATGATCATAAAGCTTGGGACTAGGTTAGTGTGTGCCACACTCTCCTCTGTGTGCTTCCTTAAGGACTTCTTTTGCTTCTTTGTTCGAAAGGCACCAGAGCAGCAAGCCGTCGTACCCGCGATGATATAACGTCTGTGTCTTTGTATCATAAAAGAACTTTGGCACTCTTCGTCAGATCGATTCCCTCTCTTTTACATCTTCTGGGAAAATACCATATAGGACATAGTCAGTTATAGGAAAACGCCACTCCTGGGGCTTCTGTTCATCTTGGGTTGAGTACACCTCTCTGATGACCAATCCTTTGTCGTCCTCCTCATTATATATTGGTACAAATAGTTAGTGAGTTCTCACAGTGACTAACTGTTCAGTCTCAAGAGGTTGCGCTAATGATACTGCTAATGCTGCTAATGCATCATCGTATGCATTCTGGAGGTGCGGAATATACTCGATGAAAATTTTTTCAAACGAGTTTGCCATCTCAACGTCACCTGGTGATACAGAATCAGGTCCGGATTCCTGACTTCGTACTCCCCACGGATCTGTCTAACTATGAGTTAGGAATCTCCAAAGGTTTCAAGATATTAGACTCCCAGCTCTTTGGCGAAACTGAGTCCAATAAGTAACGCGTTATATTCGGCCACATTTATTAGAGCACGGCTTGGTTAGCGAGCAAGCCTGAGGCATCACATGCTTCCTCGAGGAAACTAAGACAACTCCAACTCTGGAAGAAATCTTAGAACATCCAGGGGTACTTGTTATATTGGTTGCTCGAGAAGCTCCATCAAAGTATAACTGCCATATTTTCTGATGCGATGTGGTGTTGACTTCGTGGATTTCATCGAGCAAGCCGTCATATAATTCAGTTGCACCTGTCATTGGGTTCGTTGCTAAGAAATCGTAAATTGCCTGTCCCTTGACTGACTTCTGTTGCTTGAAGCGTAAGTCATATTGAGACAAGAGCAAGGCCCATTTTGCCAAACGCCAATTCATGGAGGCTGGTTGTGTTATGAATATCTAGACTGGATTTATGTTAGAGATAACATAAATCGTCTGTCCAACTAAGTAGTGCCACATCTTTTGAATCGTGAAAACCAACAAAAGGCACTGCTTCTCGATCGTCGGATAGTGAGATTCAACACCCACTAAAGTCTGGCTCAGGTAATACACTGCCTGTTTGTGACTGCTGTCATCATCTTGCACGAGTAAAGCACTCAACGAATGGTTCATTGTCTTGATGTAAATCAAGAACAGTTTACCTGACTCTGGTACAACGAGAACAGGAGGATTTGTTAGATATGCTTTGATATCCTCGAATGCCTTTTGACAAGTGTCGTCCCAGACAAATGACATGCCTTTCTTGGTGAGCTTGGAGAACTGCTGGCATTTTCTAGAGAGGTTCGATATGAATCGCTGGATATAAGCTAATCGCCCCTGCAACCCTTTGAGTTCTTTTAGATTTTTCGGGGGTTGTAATTCATGAATTGCCTTCACTTTATCTGGGTCAATATGAATACTCCTAATGGTGACAACGAATCTAAGGAATTTGCTACTGGACATTCCGAGGAAGGATTTGGTAGGGTTCATCTTTAACTGATGACTCCACATGAGATCGAACATTGTCCTCAGGTCTTTGATGTGGTTATTTTTGCTGTGCCTCTTCACGACTAAGTCATCAACGTGGCACTCGACCATTTTCCAAAGAAGTTCCTAGAAAATCTTTGCCATCGCTCGTTGGTACGTGGCACCTGTTGTTCGCGGATAAAGTTGCTAATTTTTCCATTGATTTAAATTTGTTACACCTTTATGGGATTACAAACAAATTCAAATAAAAATATCACCTTTTTATAAGGTTTACCATGAAAATTCAAATAAAGAATACAACTTTAAACTAATTGAACAAATGCGAGATCCGTTTATCAGATCCTCACTTGCGTGGGTATCTTTGCCTGTGATGGGGACTTGTTTCATCCGTGGACCACCGTGTAATTCTGATCCAAGTGAAGATCTAGTTCTGGATCTGCAGATCTGAGGGGTTTATTTCACGAAGGAAATAAATACCAACGAGGATCAACTCACAAAGGAGATGATCACCGGGGCGGGTGAAATCTACAAGGAGAAGTCACGTGCTAGACCCTAGACTAAGACAGAGCTTAGCCTAGAGGGTATATCTACAAATCTGACCCGGATCACTATAGATCAGAGCTCGATTCCTTACCTCACGATGTAGATCTGGTGTAGACGAGTTCGTCGCTTGCACGGGCTGTGGATCTAACTTTCCTCCTTCGCCGGTGCTCGGATCTGTGCAAAAAGGACTCGCAGATCTCGCGTAATGCTCCGCCAAAAATCCTAAATTTTCTAACCCCTCAAATGAAGACCCACCTGATCTATTTATAGGGAAACAGGGGGGAAAGTGCCCGGCACCATTGGTGCCTTAGC
>JBAKGM010044001.1:0-17571 GCA_037177215.1 Asparagus racemosus
CTGCAAATTAAGATAAAAACGGTTATTAGCAGGGTTTTTATTCATATAAAATGGGTAATGAGGGTATTAATTTGTAAATAAAATGTGATAATCACAACCCTATTCGAGCAACCCTATAAAAGTTAGGAGACTTTAGAGCTCTGGCAAAAAATTTAGATCCCTTTGGTTATGGGCTAAGGGTGTCTATTTATAGGGAAACCTTTCTTTATGTGGTGCTAGGGTGATTTATTCACCGCTAGGTTTACACAGGCTACTCTGGTAGCTATTCAGTGTACTACCGCCGGACAAATTGCGACCCAACATCCTTTTCAATAACTCTTGTATATTCTATCATTCACGTAGTGTTAGTAGTGCAGTGTAAATACTCTTATTGGTTACTTTTTGTAGTCTCTCATAAACTTCATGTGGGGATTTTTTTTCTTGTATTGCTTTGACATCTCTGATGTTGTAAAACCCTTGTCGTTGAGACCAAAAAATAATTTCATAATTAATTTTTTAATGATAAGAGATGAGATAATTCCTTTTTATTTATTGGCTTAAAGGAATTTCTATGTTTTAGTTATCAAAATAGTGGTTTTTATTGGCTTATGTGTTAAAAATCCTAACCAGGTTTTAAGTCACAAGCAATCAATCCGATAGTCAACCCCTTAGGCCAAGAATCATTATATAAGGCCTACGAAAACCTAGAGTTTAGAATTTTTAGATTTCTAATACTTGCAAGGCTGGCCATAGCTTGGAGAACGAAGAGGAGACTTTCTGGCACACATTCGTCAGCTCTGATATTATCTTTTTGGTAGAAAACCCCTCAGGAAAGTACCATCTTGCTTCTTTCCACCTTTGATTTTTGCTTACACTTAAATTCTATATGTTAAATGTATTTTGAATTATGGTTGTTGTTATCTTATCTTTGAGGTATTCTTGAGTTTATATCAATGTTTTCAGTGAATAACATGCACGTAGGTGATTTTAACCCCAAAGCTATAGAAATCTGATGAAAATCAGTAGTTCTTATTTTATATTAGGTTTTGATAGTTTTATGAGCCATATTTTGTTTTACATGAATATAGAAAGTTTTTGATGATGTTTTGGCAAGTTTTTACAAAACTTTAGATGACAAAGATCGTGTTTTTATCGAATCCATGACCATAAGATATGTTTTGAATACGTAGGTTCGTGTTTTCATGTAGAAAAAAAATATAGAAAAGTATCTCTAAGTTTGACACTATAAAGATATAAGAAATGGCAAGTTAGAATCTAGAAAATCAGCTAAAAACCCATATTTAGATATGTGGGTCAAGTTTCAGATGTCTAGGTAAAATTTCAGACATCTCTATGTTATTTTTTTTAAAAAAGTTGAGTTTCTTTTGTTTGAAGATCAAACGTTTGGTTCAAGATGTCAAATGTCTGGTCCACAATTTAGATGTCTGGTGCGTAATTCATATTCCTGAACGCGTGCACATCCTGTTTTCTTTTATTTTATTAGTCATTTGACTTGGTAACTTTTTCATACAACTTTTGTTGATCTTAAAACTTTGTAACACCCTTGTTAGTGAGTTTTGAGTGTGTTTAAAGTTTTGTTTGATATTTTTGAGTTTTATTTTCATAATTATCTGGATGAACCAAAAAGTTTGAAAGTATGATTTTTCTTTGAATTTGAGCCTTTGGCCCAAACTCAACACGGAGTTATTAACAACTTGAAAAATGAGTTTCTTTGAAATAATATGGGCTGCATGGTATGATGATTCTTGTGGTTATGATTCAGCTATGGATTATAATAATTATACCTCTTTAGATTGCACATGCACCCCCACGGTAATTAGGAGTTTAAGTTGAGATGGTGGTGGGCACAAGCAGTGTAAATTGTTGCCTACGAGCTTGAGAATATGATACGTTGAGAAGAGATATTACCATAGGATAGTTAAAACTTGCTTTTAGCAAACTCTTAGAATTTGTATACTTCACATTAAGTATTGAGTGACGATGTGTAAAGTGTGAGTGTGTGGATTTTCAACATCTATACTTTTGGGTTTGATTTTCTCATTCGATAGTTAGTCATACAATATAGAAAAGCTGAGATTAGACAACATCATGTGTAATCGCCTTACAACGAGTTGATATAAAAAAATTTTGGTTTTAATTAGGGAGAATAAATGATAACTTGGCTTTTTAAGGCATGAGATTTGTTTTGGCCATTTTGATTAGTTTTTTGAAATCCCGTCGTGGATTGCCAAGTTGTGTTTTAATTGTCTTCAACCTTAAATTGACTATTATTATTATTTAATCTCAAATACTTAAAATTAACTTAAAGATGTTGACTTAAAATTAACTTAAGAATGTTAGTAATTTCAATTTAATTTGCACATAGTTGTATGATTTGTATATGATGAGTTTTGTGATATTTTGTTCTCTACATATTAGTAATTGTTGATTTTAAAATACCGAGAGCTAAGTTATGGGTTCAATATATGTTTCATTTGACAAATACAATGAATAGAAATGTTTGAACATGGATCAAGAGTTTGTTATTAGTTTTATATTTGCTTAACCATGCATATCCTTCTGCATTCCTATTTAGTTATAGGTATTATCTCATTTTTGAGTCGTTGATGAATATCCTATTGAGCTTTCTTTTATTTGATTGTATTGGCATAGTGATTCATATTTTCACTATTCCATCCTTTAAATCGCATCCTTTGGATCCTATCCTTTGGTGGTACTTGCTATTATCCACTCTAGTGGATTCGTTTTTGTTATTTTTGTTCTTTTTCTTATCATTTACAAGTGGCTGGTATATTCTAGAGTAGAGAGCTAGTTGAGTCGGGAACAATGGTCTTACATGTATATGCTAGTTTTGATTTTTGGCCTTGAAAATGAATTCTAGTCTTAAATATTTTTCTCACAAGATCCTGAAATAAGTGAATCTTTATATATTATATTCCACAAATCTATACCTTGAAAAGTAAAATTTTTTGCATAAAATTTTACGCATATAAGGAGCTTAACATATCATTTGGAATTAGTTGTCATCCAAGTAGCATGTTACCAGCCTAGTCACATGTCGTTAAAGTCTCGAGGCCTGATATATTTGCTATAGATTTTTCTACCAGTTCATCTCTAAGTTTGGAAAAAAGTTATGCGACGTTGACTTTACGCGTGCTTAGCACTGTGTAAACCCTAGCTCCACATGACCTTAGCCTATGTGATCTTAGCCATGTATAAACATGTCTTGGTCTATTTTTGGGTGATTTTTAATTTGATTCTCACTTCATTTAAGTTTGGGCTTTGTGACTTTGCATCCTTAGCTCATTTTGGGTCCACTTCATTATGTTGTACCCTTTTGGTCACTTTAGAATGACCGTTATACACCGTGTGGGCCTCCTTGTGTCATCATAAGATGCTTGGTTGATGGTTCAACATTTTTACCCATCTATAAGACTCCCCTCTCACCCAAAAAAATTCCAAAATTCAGGTTTAGACACAGAGCTACTTTTAGAATACTTTGAGGAATCCCTGGTGTAATGTCGAATAGTTTTGGAGACGCCTTCTGAACCTGGTGGGTGGACTCAAATTGTGAGCATGTTAGAATGCGCCAATCTTGTGAATGCCATTCAGAGGTGTGATGATGAAAGTGACGGTTGATTCGTCCTGGCAGAGTTGTACTGTTGAACGTACTGGAGATAATTTCAAAAGAGGTGTATTGTTAAACTTTCTGGCAGTGCCCGCTGCCACAGGTATAATGTTAACATAATAGGTGGCTATCTAAGCGGAGGTGTACTGTTCAACCTACCGAGGTGATTTTGAAAAAGGTTTACTGTTGAATCTTCTGGAGAGATCACTGTCATAGGCGTAGTGTTGAACTTAACAACGGTCATCTCAGCAGAGGTGTAGTGTTAAACAAGTGTGTACTGTTAAATCTACTAAGATCTATATAGACCGCCAGAGGTGTACTGTTGAACATGTGTGTACTGTTGAACCCATCAGTAAATTGTCTAAGGATCAATAGTGGTTTGCTATCTGATCAAAGGAGAAGGATGCAACCATTGGTGTGTTGTTAAACTTAGCTGACAGTCATCTTAGTAGAGGTATGGTGTTGAAACTACTAAGATCTATCCTAGGAGAGGTTTATTGTTGAACTTCACTGGTAAGTCACTCTAATTTTTGGTGGCGAGATGACAAGATTGTTACCATAGGTATAATGTTGAATGTAATAGTTGATCTCCTTCAGTAGAGGTTTGATGTTAACATGCTGCAGCGTAATCTGACGAAGCTATATTGTTAAACTCTCTAGAACACCGTATTAGCGGGTTTGGCCGACGTAATCAGAGTTGAGACATCACTGCTCTAGGTTTAATGTTGAACGTGGTAGACAATCATCTATAGCAGGGGTGTGATGTTAACCTACCACAATGTTGAGATCAATAGGATTTTCTCTTGGTTAGCAGAAAGTCATTTGAAGATGTTGGTAGAAGTGTAAGATTGTGCCAACAAGTAGCGGGAGATGTTGCCTGGAGTGTACTATTACACTCGACGAGGGATTGCCTTAGAAGCAGAGTGATCTATTGAAAAGTCAATTTTGATCGAGATTGCATTCGTGGTAAACCTGGACAGACATCTGATGATGGCATTAGATTGACTAAGATGTTGATTTGTCAATTCAGCAGTGAGCTGACAAGGCTCTAGTACCACCAGGGACGATCACTGTATGATAATTATGAGAGACTCCTTGTTTTATGTGGGGGAGTGAGATGTTGTTCTATCAGAGCATATCCTCAAAATGAAGGTCATTTGTATTTGCCTATTGATTAGGGGAAATGTGACGATGTTGGCGAAGAGTCTGAAGCACGCCATTGGTAGTGGAACTTGCTGCTTAAAGTGTACTATAGAACTTGGTGGCAAATCACTTTAGGAGAAGTGTGCCATTAAACTTCCCGAGGGGATTTGGTTTAGAGATTCAATTCATCTTGTTGAAGATTGTTGATTTTTCTGTTGTTGATTTGTAAGAACACTTGGTAGACGAGTAGTGGCAGTTAGAACACCGAAAATGAGTGAAAAACTAACTTTTGGGTGAAAATAGGCCTCTAGGCACTCTTGGGAGGCATTGCATAGCCTTATATTTATGTAGGGTTGAGTAGCTGATCTTGCCATTTGGTGGCAATATGACAGTCCACGTAAATATAAAATATAAAAGTATGCCGGGGGTGGGACTGCTCGTCTTCTTCCTCACTTTACCCTTTCTAACTCCACATAAATCTCTTTGAACCCAAAATTTACCTCATGAGTCACTAGCAAATTTAAGGGTTTGGTGCTGCCATATTGCAAGTAGGCGATGCTAGTGAGGGGCAGGAGAGCACCCGAAGCAATGTCAAGAAGGATCCCCTCCTATCGGAGTGGCAAATCAAGGGTAAAGCCTCTTTGACTACTGTCCCGCCTTTACGCGGGGTTAAACCATTTACACGATGCTAACCCCTATAGGGCTACTGAACCCCCTTTGGGAGTTTTCTCAGTTCAATTTTGAGGCTTTACGCGTCATTAGCCCCACGTAAACTTAGCTCTGCGTAAATGCATGTAGCTCTACGTAAATGACACTTAGTTAAATTTTGATTGACTTGGGGCTTTTCAATTAGATGAACTGACCCTTCTCTACTCTATGTTGAAGCTGACACTTTTGTCAGCCAAGACGTAGAAATGCGTTGCATCGAGATTGGTGAGGACGATGATCTTATGCGACTACCCGTGTGAGTAAGCAGTTCACGCTTCGTTCCTCCGTCAATTGGGAACAACCTCATTAGTTAGATAGTTGCGGATCTTTTTGAGCTCAGCCAGATTTAGAGGAGACTAGTTGATTTTTGCTAGACTCTCCCCATGCATCCATGGGAGATCGGGTTGGCCCATCAAGTGGCAAGGCACAAGGATGAAAATAAGTGCCTTCGTGATGAGCTGTCGAGCTTTCGTGGGTTTTAGTAGCTCGGGGCAATCAAATATTCAAAAAAAAAGATGAGCTTCAAATGTCTCGCTTAGAGCGTGCTCAGCTTTTCTAGACTATTAGGGTGATTTGAGCTTGCTTGGCAAGTCTCTCTACAAGACTAGGAGAAAGTTCTCAAAGAGGAAAGGAATCTCCTACGAACCATAGCAAGAGCCTTTAGATGGTAACTCCTTGCATATGTTTTGTTCATGTCCCTTTTAATGTAGGTGCTTGCCTGACGAGTGGAATCCATCTTTTAGTGGCAATCTCATTTAGCTACTTGAGGCTAGTGTCTATTATCTTTTAACCAATAACTGATTAAATTTTAACTAAGGCTTAGTCAAAATTAGTTAACTCCTAGTGAGATCTCGATCTCACTATAGTTATGTAGCATCTGACTCAACGTTCATTAGAGGTATATTGTTAACACAACAAACTTAGTCTATGGAGTGACACTCTTAATGAGGAGTGTCCTAATGAGAGAGTAGTTCATGATCAACGGTTTATTGTTAAGATGGCACGAATAAACTCGTCTCAAGGTCTCTTGCTTTTGCACTTGTTGAGAAGTAGTTTGTCTCCAAACTATTGATTAGACTTTGGGATGACGTCAGAGGTGACTATTAACATAATGTGGTTGCAACTTCCATCCTACCTAGAGTGCTTCATTTTTTGGTACTCTACAAGAGGATTCTTAGTGTTCATTATCACAAAGCCCAAGTAACCACTGCTCATAATCTTCCCATGTCCCCTAATTTAGTCCACTAGAATCTAACGGCCGCATTGTCAGGGGACCTGTCATCGAAAGATAATGTTATCAGAAGCCATATTGTGTTAAGCCTTATCATCGAAGGTGTGATATTAATGTGATGAAGTGAATGTTTTCTTGCATCCCTTGAAAAATGCGAAATAAGCCTTTAGCAGTAATATGCATTCCCATTAGTGTCGCTAATGGTTACTGAAGCTCTCCAACCTACCCAGGTTACAACCTTGAAATCTGATAGTATCTTGGGGACTAGCCATTCTACAATTAGCTATGCAGATGTAAGCTAGCTCGACTTCATCAGAAGCTTGAGCATGTTAGGGAGATGCATGCTGGTAAGGGAAGGCAAATCCAAAAGCTTTAGCCCCGGCTAGAGAGCTTTTCAATCCCTTCTGATGAGGAATTGAGATAGCATGCCGAAGTCAAGGTAGAAAAACTTCTTCAAGATAAGCTGGAAGAGAAGGTGATACACAAATAATAAACATGCACAAAACTTGTAAGAAAATAACTTATTAAGTATAGTATAGAAAGATGTCGAACCCACAAGGAAGGTGTGTTAGAAATTTATAAAATTGGTCCTAGAAATATGTAGATAAAAAGGAGTGAAATAAAATTTGTAGAGATGTGGATAGAGTGATTTGTCACAAGGATAAAAAAAATGAAAATAAGAAATAATAAGAAGGAAGGAGGAAACAAATAAAAGACACACAAAAAACTAAAAGAAAAATAAAAAGAGAGATAGAAATTTAAAAAAAAGAGAAAGATGGAAAGGAAGAGAAAAATTAACAAAAGAAAATCAACAAAAAGAAAGCAAGAAAAGGAAAAAAAATCAAAAGAAGGGAAATTAAGAGATGGAGGAAAATCAAAATCAAGAGAGATTAAGATAGAATTAAGTAGAGAATTTAGGGATCTAGAATTAAATCCATTAGTTAATTTCAATTAGGATTTATGGACTACTCTATTTTTATTATATTTTACTTTAGATTTACTAAGCATAGATTAAAACCACTTAAAGAAAGAATAATCTATCAAATTATTATCTAAGAAAAAAATTGTATTCATGAAGAGAATAAACAACTAGATAGTAATTTTAAAATTTATAAACATAACCTGTCAAATTATTCAAGATAATAATAAATTATCACATTCTTCTTCTATCATTTAGTTCTCTAACTGACTATCCTAAACATGATCATTTTAAGCATAAAGAGAGCAATCCACAAACTACAAAAGAAATTAAACTAGTTTCATGCAATCATTGATCGCCTAATGAATTTAGTTGCACATATTATGGACAAGAAAAAAATAAAGCATAAAAAAGAACAAGAAATAAAAATTACACTACAAAGCAAGATAATAACAAGAAAATAAAAAGAAATAAAAAGAGCAAGGAAATGTAAATCTACACTACAAAGCATGAAATAAATCTAAAACTACAAGCATGAAATAAATCTAGTCTACCAAACATGAAATGAAAGTAAAAAAATAAAATCCTAAATCAAGCAATTCTAAAACAAGAAAAATAAAAAAGGAATATGAAAACTTACATTTGAAGGGGTTGGCCTCTTATGAAGAAAATCTTCATCTTCACTTCATCATCATCAAAAGACAAGAATGAAAATAATAGAAGAGGAAATAAAAATTTTTATTTATTATAAATAAAAGTTAATAATTTTGGAAGGTTTTCTCAATGAAAAGCAACCCTCCTCTCCAAATGGAGTTTTTACGAAGTTTTTCATACTCAAAACCCTCACTCTTTACCTCCATTTAAGATTACATATATTAATATTAGCCATTAAATCAAACCTAGCCCCCAAGTCACTCAATTTCAACCTTTAATCTGTAATTATTTACTGGGCATCGATACAGACATCGATACTGGTATCGATACCAATATTGATATAGGTATCGATAGTGCTATAATTACTGGTATCGATACAAGTATCAATATATGCATCGATACTTCTTTTGGTTCTAAAATTTTTCTTAAAATTCTTGAGCTCTTTTGTGTTACGTTTCTATGGGCTGCTTGGCTTGATCTCGGACTTCAATAAAAGGTTGAGAAATGAGGTGGTTAGAGTTCTTTTGGGCTCTTATTCATCCATCTTTCAATACCTACAAATTGACATAGAAACACTTTAATATCAGATATTTTATTCAAAATAAAATAGATAATGAGGGTATAAAAGTGCAACAAAATATAATGATCTGAAGGATAAGGCCCTACATACTCTTTGGCATTTTGACTGATGCATCAACTGTCTTTTGCTTGTAAATACCAGATCGAGTGATGAGGTTTTCTTTCTCACAGTAGATGACTTTCATTAAGCTATTTCAGTACTTGCTTTAGCATATAGATTATTGGCAAATTAAACTTAACTACGATGAGTCAAATTTAAGTGACATCTAACCCATGAAGAGTTTTGCGGTAGATTGGCTCGAACTCACTGGAGGTGTATTGTTAATACAACAAACTGAGCTCTGTTTAGGGTCCGCATATAGCCTTGTGAGTCTTGTTTGGATGAAAACTCCCTCATGCTTAAGTGAATAAGACCCTTGGTGAGAGGTGTTATATTAACTTAACCTTTGGAATCCTGTCATCACTCTTTATCATGATGAGAATGGTGTAAGTTGTGGGCAGAGCATTTTGATCTGTACTCCGTGTCTCGATGTTCGTTGATGTGAAACCTGAGAAGGTGTTGCTTACTGATCAATTGTGGTAATAGGTTTAGTGTTGACATGCCATGTAGTTTGCTCAAAATGAGAGTATTTTGATTGGGACTCCTCGGGGGTTCGATCTAACCCTCCGTCTTCAATATGATAGCCATTCTCTATGATCCATTAGTTGGGATGGCAAAAAGTCAGTGGGATCCTTTAGTTAGAGGTGTATTGTTAACCTGCCAAAAAGAGGTTCTCCCTAAATACAATGACCCGGGTTGCAAGGAGATGAGGTTGAAAGTATTTTAAAGTAGGTTCAGTATTAACCTAGCAAGTAACACTTAAAGTGCTTGATTGTTGTCAGCAGAGTTCAGTCAATCCAGACTTCACATGAGTTGGTCTTCTCTGGAATTCATTGACGCGGAACCCTAGGGAATGTCAGTTGTCGATGGCCTGCAGTCAGAGGTTTAGTGTTAACTTGTTGCTTGCTGATGTGGAGTATTTGGATTTAAACTCATTGAGTTCAAGTTGAGCTCTAACTATCTATGGTGCTTGTAATCACGGTGATAATGAGGACTACCCCTGTGACCCTTGGGAACTTAGGATTCGATAAAGGTTTATTGTTAACTTGTCAAAAGGGGGTCTTTCTGAAGGCATGCTGGCTTATGCGCCATGTGTCACTACACGACCCATGTCATTAATGGATTGTCCATGACTTGGCTTTCAGAGGGGCGATGGGCAAAATTGTCATTAGTGATTTAATGTTAGCTTGACGAAGAGGAAAGGGCCACTCCGTAGTCCATTGATAGTGACCCTAGAGCGCATGATGCGAAGTAAGTCACTATCTTCCAATGTCTATGGCCCAGACTCTGAGGGGTTGTTAAGCGACAATAGAAGTTTAGAGTGTTTGCTTTGCGCTCCTTGAAAAGATCCTCTCAAAATTTTTTAGTCTAAATTTTTTGGGAGTGAAAGTTCTAATTCAGAATTTTGTAGTCTGAAATTTTGGGAGCGAAAGTTCTAACAAAGTTTGTTTAACCGGACTTTGCCACCTTGATGTAGACCTGTTAGAGGTTTAATGTTAACATAACATTCTTGTGTTGAAGTTTTGACTTCTGAGAGCGGCGTTTGATTTTGATGCCATAAGAAGATATTCCCAAAATCCATTGGCATGGTACTTTAGGATTGCTAATAGATGATGGACAGATGTGACCGTTAATGTGTTGCGCATGTGGAATCTGTCTTGTCTCTTTAGAGAGTAGCTTGACTACTAGAGGTTTTAATGTTAACTTAGCAGTGGGAGCAATCTGAGTTCAATAAGTGACCCCTACAATCACTTTTGCTAATGTGATAGCAGGCTAGTTAGAGTGAGCTTGAGCTTGACGACCTTATTTGCGGCCAGGGCCTCTAACAACGCAGGAGTAGTTTTTCTTGAGGTATTTTCCATTGATTAGCATCATCAGCAAACCCCCATGTCGGTTGACTAAGTGATAAGTCCCGTTTGAATAGACGGTGTCCACCATGTATAGAATCTAATAGACGGTATCCACCATGTATAGATCCTACCATTTCTTATAGAATTTGCCAGGCGACTTATGCGTCATGATCATGGGACAACGGACTGCTAGTACAAGTTCTTATTTTTGGAAGACCCTCTTCTTGACTTTAATGTTGAAGACCTTTGAGATGCGTGCTTGATATAGCTCTATGTGTCGCTAAGCTTGCAACTGCTTTTCATCCAACACTTCGAGCTCCTTAAGTCGTAGTCTAGCGTTGTCTTTTTGCATCATTTGAGTAGTTAATGCAGTGCACAATGATGTATCTAGATCCCAAGTGGGAGGATAGCTCCGCATCCATAGACTAGAACAAAGGGTGTGCTTCCTATTAGGGTCCTAACGATTGTGCAGTAGGCCCAGAAGCACTCATCTAGTTTCTCCTTCCAATCCCATTTGTTGTAGAAACAAACTTCTTGAGAATATTAATGATTGTCTTGTTGAAGGCTTCTTATAACATTAGCCGCCAAATTGTAGGTTGTCGAAGCAACATTTTGAATTCAGAACTTATTGCAGAACTGATCAAATTCATAACTAGCAAATTGAGGGACATTGTCATGGACGATCTATTTAGGTATGCCAAAATGGTAGGCGATATGATGCTTAAGAAAGTTCACAATATTGCTAGTCTTCACCTCGGTAAGTGGCACAACGTCAAGCCAATGGGCGAAATAATTAGTTATTGCTAGAATAAACCTATGTCCTTTAGTTGAGGGCGGAAACCTATGTCCTTTAGTTGAGGGTGGACTGATTAGACCGATGACGTCCATTCCCCAGGTCTCAAATGGTCACAAGTAGATAGTTGGATGTAAATGCTCTGAGGCTTGATAATCATCGTGAAACTGATACGCTTGGCCATCTTGAATCATGGTTGACTAATAGTAGCAGAGGCATCAGAGCCTATATTAGAGCTTAGGATCAGATTGGTGAGCTCCACATATACTATTATGCGCTCCCTTCAAAGATTCCTAGGCTTCTCAAGACAAGAGACAGTGGAGGAATATACTGTCAATTGATCGGTGACATAATACCTTGGTGACCACATCATAGTAGAACTGGGGCACTTTGCATTAAACATCAATTGCCTCCGTAGGATCATCAGAGTGAACGTTGTAGAGGATGTGGTCGATGATCAGGAACCTTCATTCACATTCTTCTACACTCACCGAGACGATATGAACTCTAGAACCCTCATTACAAATAAGTAAGATGGCGACTTCTGATTCAGATATCTTGAGTCATATTAGTTGGAAGAATAAGTATAGCTGCTAACCCAGTAAGGGCGTCAGTAATGGCATTGTTAGCTTTGACCTCGTGGTTGATCTTAAATTCTTTGAATGAGCTGATTAGCTTGAGCCTTGTCTCATGGTAAGGCACCGGTCCTTGTGTCAGACCTCATATTTCCCGTTCACTTAGTTCATGATGAGAAGTGAGTCGCCGTTAGCTTCGAGAAGCTCAACTCTTAGCTTTCTGGCTACTTGGAGGTCAATTATAAGAGCATTGTACTCTAATACATTATTCAAGCAAGGCTCTATCAATGAAAATGAGCAGTGAATCATGCGATCCTGGGGTGAGGCTAGGATTATTCCTACCCTTGCCATGATTGTGTCATCTATGCCAGTTTGAAAGCTCTGTCGAACCATATTTTCCATGGCTTTTTAATTTTTGCAGGGTAGACTTTAAAGATTTTGTCTAGTATCTCCTCATAGAGTTCAAACAATTGTAGGATGGGATGATCAGCCTAAAAAGTTTCTATCGCTTGGCCTTTGATGGCCCTTTATAGGATGTAGATCATGTCGTATTGTGACAATAGAATGGCCCATTTTACGAGCCTGGAGTTGAGCACTCCTAGATTGGTCATGAGGATTTGCAATGGGTTGACTTTGGACACTGCATGCATAGTCTAGCCCATGAGGTAATGTCGCATTTTCTGGACTGCGAACACCAATGTGAGGCACACCTTCTCCATCAGATTATATCAATGTACGGTACCAATCATCTTTCAATTGAGGTAGAAAATGCCATGGTCATGACCTTCATCATTTTTTTGAACAAGCATGGCGCCTGGTAATTAGTCGAGTGCTCTTGTGTACAGTAGGAATGGCCTCCTTGATACTGGGGCATCAAGGACAAGAGGTTGAGTCAAGTACTCTTTAATTTGTTTGAATGCCCTTTGGCATGAAGCATTCCAAACAAAGGATGTACCGTTCTTCATGAGGTTGGAGAAGGGTTGATAGCTACCAAAAACATTAGATATGAAACTCAGATGTGTATAAGTCAGCCTTGAAATCTTCATAGTTCTTTGAGATTCCTCAAAGGTGGCATTTTGCAGATGGCCTTAAGTTTATCAAGGTCGACATGAATCCCCTTAGATGTAATGATGAATATAAGGAACTTGTGATAGGACACTCTGAAGAAAGATTTGGTTAGATTCATTATGAGCCAATATTTCCTCATAATGTCAAATGTTGTTCATAAGTCCTGCAAGTGATATTCTTTGCGATGATTCTTGACTGCAAGGTCACCTACATAGCACTCCATCATGTCGTGAAGATGCTCCCTGAAGATTTAGCTCATGACATGTTGAATATGGCACCAGTTTTCTTTAGTCTGAAGGGCATGACAACGTACCCAAATACACTGTAGAAATTATGAAGGTTGTGTGCTTCATGTCATCCTCATGCATTTTGATCTAGTTGTATGTGAAGAATCTATTCATAAAGGACATGCATTCAAACCTGCATGTGTTGCCAATCATGATATCCATGATTGGCAAGGGGAACTCATCCTCAGGACAAGCCACATTTATGTTATGATAGTCAGCACATATTCTGATGGTCTCATTCTTCTTCAATATAGGGACAATGTTGTGACCCAGTTTGGATGTCGTATCTCCTTGACAAACCCCAATTGCATGAGTTTGATGACTTTGCTTTTAATTGGCCCCATCAATTCATGCTTGAACAACCTTCGAGATTGTTTAACTGGCTGGGAACCAGCCTTGATATTGAGACAATGCACGGCAACTGTAAGGTCAAGGCCGAGCATGGCATGAAAAAGTACATGCGAAAATATCCTAATATTCATGTAGAAGGGATTTTAACCCCTGCCACTCTTCTTGGGTCAACCCCGTGCTAACAAAAATAGGCTTTTCTTCTAATCCATCGCATAAATTTAGTTGAATGATTCTATTGTTCATAGACGGTTCGAAGCACATCTCCTACTGGCCATCGAGCGATGGAGACCAGAGGGGTATCTCTTCATCTTCCTTGGCCTAATACGTAGAGATCAAGTTGACAGACAAGATTATGAATTTATCACCAATATTGATGTCAGAATCATATCCCGAAGTATCAGATGTGTGAGAGGGCATAGGATACTCCAAGATCATCATAGGTTTTGGCTCGGGCAATTCAACGAGATATCCGAGCCCATATCGGGATCGACTATAGTAATACTTTAGCATCCCTATGGTACAAATATCTTCAGTGGTGTTCGATGACCCTTGCCTTAACTTAGTCCTTCAGCCATCACTAGATCATAGTCCATGTTTTCCATTATCCTCCTATTACGTGACTATAACGGGTGGGTCAAGGCGTTTTCTCTTCTTCAGAGTCATATTCCTCTTGGGTCTAGGAGCAATAGGATTATACTTCTAGTAGATGATGGTGGATTGATCCTTTTGTCTTGGGGGGCTATAATAGCTGCATGGTGCCAATCTTCAACAATATCCCAATCTTGAGCCATCTTGGTAAGAGTCATGTGTAGAGAGCACTCGATTTTTAATAGCTTGAGTTGTTCTGAACTTATCCTTGGGCTGTCAGTTTCTCCATCGTTATCTATAGATGAGGAGCAAGCTAACTTAACATTGTTATTGATAATCCACTCATCACGAATAGGGGTGGAAGTGTCACATAGCCCTCTCTATTACATTAGTCTTAAACTTTAGAGTAGGACCACTTTCCAGCTCAATGTCCACTTCATTCCCACTCTCCCAACTATTGGGAGTTGGGTCACCATCATCAACATAATCAAGATAGAGGACAACGTCAGCATAGTAGTTGATCATTATACATTTGAAATGCTATTGCTCTACTGGGAGAGTATGCATGACTCTGTTTCTATCAACATACTTCATGCGCTGATGGAGCATCAAGGAGACTATGAGGTTTTCGTGGAACCATGACCGTCCCAGGAGGAGATCATAAGAAGGTTTTGCATTGATCACGTGGCATGTAACCTCCGAGATGAGGTCCCTGATTTGGCATCTCAAGTGGATCTTTCCTAGTGGGTCACTAGTACTCGAGTTGAATCGGTAGATGACAGTGTGTGATGCTGACAAGTGGCGTGTTGAGGTGTTAAGGGAATTTAGCACCCTCCATGGCATGCTACTAAGCATGGACCCCGGGTCAATCTGGATATGCTCAATTGGTCAAACCAACATATCATTTGTTGTAAAATGGCCAATGATGATTTCCCGTAGAGACAAGCATATTGAAGTGAAGGTGATGCTTGGCACCCCCCTCATTGTTTGGTGGCAGTGAGCACACATTCCTCTTGTTCTCCATCTATGATCATAGGGAATTCAATGAGGAACACCTCAACTCAAGGGCATTGCTAACTGCTATCTCAGTTTCATGTGAGAGACAAAGGAGATCATATAATATCATTCTAGTAGGTATATTAGCCAATTGGGCCATGATGTTGAAGTGGAACGGCTTTTTGAGACCTGATCCTTTGACATTGTCCTGAGCTATCGTCACTTGCCCTGAGGTCCCTACTTGCTGAGGATTGTCATTGATATGACCATACTATTTCAAGTAATTCTTTCAAGATCTTGTTCTAGTCAGAATAGTTTGAGCTACCAAAGCTTCCTCTTCTTGATTGGGGTTAGTGAGGGGAGCAACCTCTTCCTCATCTTCTTTGTTGATGATGAAAATAAGGTTAGAGGTTCTGTGTTTGCTCCTTCAAAATTCTCTGACCATTTTGGTAGTCGCCCATTGATCGTCTTCAAGCCGATCTGGGTAGACTGACATGAGTTCTTCTATTTTGACAGTGAATGCTATAAGCCTCTGGCTTGCAACTTGTAAGGATCTCGATTGATCACCTTCATTTTAGCCTACAGACATGAGATTACGCTATCTTGCAATATTACCTCGGGCATATCCCAGAATTGGAACGAGATCATGTTCACAACTACTTTCTTCTCCTCATTATTTAGCTTGATGACCTTGGTGTTGACTAGTGTCTAGATTTGATTCTTGGGAATGAAGTATTCTTTGGTCGGATGCCTGTCAAATTGGTGGAAGAGGCAATAGTTTGTGTCATTAGCACATCTAGTGTCTTCTGGTCATATGATTTCGGGGAGTTTGAGCATGTTTCCATGTCTAATTGTGTGAAATATTTTAACAACTTGATCATCCTGGAAGGAATATTGCCTTTGAGTGAGTTGCTTTTGTCAAGCTTAGCGAGTAGGCTGGTTAGCATTCTTCTTCGATAGCCCTTTCTGCACCGTACTGTGGGCACTTCAATAGTTAGGGTTTCCTTGCCTTTATACCATAAAAGATTTTACCCTCTCCAAGATCCTTTCTGTCATTGCTAGAACTAGGATTACGCTTGAGTTCCTTTAGCTTCATGGCGTCTTGCATATCTTGTAGCGATCTCTGCTTGTTCTAGCAAGTTAGTTCATCAATTGACTTTTACCGCCCCATGCGTTCTTCGAATATTGCTAGAAATATTCTGCGACATGTCTATGTTAGAAATCCATCGGTACTAAGAAAGGAAACCTCAGCGCGAGGCTTTTGAACCTCTTGATGAAATTATGAACCCTTTTGTTAGGCTTTTCCTTTTTCTTGCAATAAGGCGTCCATGTGAGTTTCTATTCCCGACTCATAGAACTATGATAGGAATTTTCTTTTAAAATTATCCCACAACTGAATAAAATTAGCTGGCAGGATTTAGAGCCATTTGAAAGTGGCATCCCTCAAGGTATCGATGAATAGTCTGGTCATAATCATGTCATCATTAATCACGTTCTCGGTTAAAGACCGAACATGATATATGTGTTAACTAGGTGATTTTATCTCGTTGAAGTTCTGCAGAGCAGTTTGGTAGATACAGTATTTTTCTCCACTCTAGCAGACATGGGCATGACGTGCCAGTGCTCTCTAGTTTATTTTTCGATGCCAAAGCCTTGAATTGCATTTGCATATTCTCCATAAGTTTGGCCTCCATCGCCATCAAAGCGGTGGTCAGTGCTCGCTCTGCCTCATGATCAATGGAGTGATTGGAGTGCTTGTCATGATTCTTGATAGCTTGAGGATGGGAATGCATATTGACTAGCTAGTTGACCGCCTCTACTAATGGTGTTGGAACTATGCCGGCACTTAGAGTGGTCATATGGGCAGTGACACCTATAGTTACACCATTATGTGCTATGTTCACCTCCTACAAAATGACCCCAATTGTCACGCCCCGCTTCCCAAAATACATGGAAATGGGATGTGAACAAGCCCGCGACGTATTAGATCGGGGAGTATAAATTTAAAACTTTTCTCCTCAACTTAATACGCCCAGCGTCAAGCAGGAATAATCATAAAAACACAGGTCTCACAATCCAATCCCAGCCAGCAAGAATAAAT
>JBAKGM010044093.1:0-17558 GCA_037177215.1 Asparagus racemosus
TCCGCAATCAGCGACTGTTTGATCCGAACACCAGTTTGAGCATCAACAGTTTGGCGCCCACCGTGGGGCCTCTCTCTCCTTCGAGCAATCATACCTAGATCTGAGCATGCGGCCAGTGATCTTTTCAGGCTTGGGAACCTACCCTTTGAGCTACACAACTCAAACCTGGCTGTAGGACTCTACTGAAAAGATCACCCAATCAGTTCAAGTGCAGTAAACAATAATTTGGGAGACACAAACGATCTCAGGTGGCCGAAAAATGGTGGATGTCATGGCAGAATTATTTCTGCTATGGTAGCCGACTTGGTGCTACAGTGGCCGCCCTTCTCAACCTCTTTTCAGGGCCTTCTCACTCGACGCTACAGTGACCGAGTCGACCGCTACAGTAACCAAGTCGTCTGCTACGGTAGTCGACTTGGCGCTACAGTGGCCGCCCTTCTCAACTCCTTTTCAGGGCATTCTCACTCGACGCCACAGTGACCGAGTCGACCGCTACAGTAACCAAGTTGTCCGCTACAGTAGCTGACTTGGCGCTACAGTGGCCGACCTTCTCAACCTCTTTTCAGGGCATTCTCACTCGGCGCTACAGTGACCGTGTCGACCGCTAACTTACGCTCAGATCACACAAGTACCAAAATTTGTATTGATACACTTGACTTCCATTAGCATGAGTTAGACCAATATGTGTGCATATTCATCTAACTATGCTATTCTTAAATATCGTCAGCATTTAATCCTAAAACAAAGTTTTGTCATATCCATCCCTATCACACATTGAACTATGACAAATTTGCACAAAAACCCATCTAGACTTATTTATTTAGCCATTGAATGGATGAAGAAACTTTTTAAATAAATCCTCTCATTGACATAAATTTTTTTCCTATAAGTCATATGGCCAAATCGATAAATACTCTCAACCTTCCCCTCTCCCTCATTTGCATTGCATAAGAAAATCTCTCATTTCCTCTCCTCTCCCCTCTCTTGTAGAACCAGCCACCATCAGCCTGAAAAAACCCCAATGTCCTTTACCATTCCACCACATTTAAGCTTTTTCTCTCTCTCAAGTTGAAGACGAAGCAAGAGAAGTAGAATTGCAAAGAAAGTCTTGCTAGAGGAGGAGTTTGTAACCATTCTTAGATAATAACTCAATCTCCCTGCTAATTATTGATCCAAATTAGTTTTGATTTGAAAATGGTTGAAGCTTTAACCTTAGGTCTTGCATTAGAGATTTTTGAAGATATAATGTTTGCATGTAAAATATGGATGATGTATGAGCGTGCATGTCAATCCGTGAAGAAAAACCCATCATCTTTGTGCATTTTGAACAATACAACTATGAGCATTCCTTATTTATAGTTCCTCAATTATAAATTTATTATTGTATAACTCTAGACAATAGCTTTGAGAGCGTGCATTAAAAGATAAGAGCTTGCATGTTGATAATCTAGTTATAGTCTCGTGCTGCAAATTCCTACATAATATATTAACAATAAGTTGGGCATAACTTCCTCTAGACATACCCTTTTTAAGAAAGACTTTCTATTTTAGAATCACTTGATATCAGTTTGGGTATATTTGGGGTTCAATTGTAATCTTAATTCTTTGGCTAAAATTGATTCATGTGCAGTAGAAATATAGACTGACCCTCTTAGATTGTTTTGTATGTAACTCTGGTTCTGAGTTTTATAAAGAGAAATAAATTGTAGAGTTTGAAATTAGGTTTATCAACATACCTACATCCTACAAATGATTGCATTTTACTAGTGAATGATACCTGGAAGAATTAAACAGATGAGGTAGTGTTTTTTGTATTTGGCCTATTACTGAAATCCTGATACCTCTACATTATGGAGATTCTCCAGAAAGCTTGCATACATGAAATATTTATTGTTTCTAAAACTATACTTGTATACGAACATATTGGCTTTTATTTCACTAATTTTGAATATCATGTGACACCTCATTTAGTCACTTGTATCTCGCATTACAAGCGGCATTTCATAGTCTGTATATGTCATACATATTTAAACATAACTTACCCTCTAGATATTAGAAAGACGAAACACTCATTGTCCTAGAAACTGGACTCATATAAGAGTACCTTGACGCTAGTTTCAATCATTTCGGACATTACCTTCTTCCTATTTAGCCTTCTAAATTTGCTGCTTATTTACTGTCTTTGCTGATTAGGTATTTGTTTGTCGCAAAAATTAAAAGGGGAAGTGGAGGAAAAATGAATTGTATTGAATAAAGGCTTACAATCTCTCTCTCTCCTCACAAATTCTCTCTTATCAGTTATCCTAATTTACAAAAGAAGGAAGGATTAGCAAAGATCCTCCCTTTTGTTTAAGGCCGGGTTTTTTGCAGTAGCGATAGGAGCTTGAATCTTATATTCTGTTGATGATCTGACCGTCTTGGCTCATGGAACAATGTTGAAAAGATCACACGAAGCAAGTTTGGAAAACTCTAACTCTCCTTTCTTCTTCGTGAAAGTTGAAGATCCAAAAGAAAAGCCTCTTTCTTTTTTTCCTTTCAAGTGGAAGAAGTCCCGTTCCCAGCCGATTTTTTAGCTATTTATAGGGGTTTAAGGGGTGTAACTGACCCCTTAAAACTCTCCTTGATGAGGGTTTTATGCCCCCAGATGTGCAAAATAGTTTTGGAACCATTTAGATCGCGTTTGAACGAGTCAAACGTGAATTTCACGTCCTTAAGCGACCCTCGCATGTTCAGCTCAAAACTGGAACGCGGGGCTGTGACCCTCACATTTTAGATTTGATCGTGAGGGTGTCTTTCGCATTCTTGACTTTAGACGCGAGGATAAGCCCTCGTTTTGATCTTTGAACGTGGCCACGAACCTAGCGTTTTGAGCTTGAAAATGCAGTGGTGAGCCACGCATTTTGAGCACGGAAACATGGTGGTGAGCCCCGCGTTTTGAACTTGGAGACGTGGTGGTGAGCCTCACGTCTTGAACTTGGGGATGTAGTGGTGAGCCCCGCGTCTTGAACTTGGAGACGCGGTGGTGAGCCCCGCGTCTTGAACTTGGAGATGCGGTGGTGAGCCCCGCGTCTTGAACTTGGAGACGCGGTGGTGAGCCCCGCATCTTAAACTTGGAGACGCAGTGGGTCTTGAGCTTGAAAACGCGATAGTGAGCCCCACGTTTTGTAATTAAAGAGACAATCAATTTGTAATCTCTTTTCAAAGATCATCATATTATGATGTTTGCCATGTTTTCTTGAAGCCTGGGAGTCATTAATTGTAACTCCTGCTAGAGCTCATGAAGACCGTTAAAATTGGGATTCCCATTGGCTAGTGTGAAGGCCGTTGGATTGTATCCTTCGTTAATTACTGTAGAAAATCCTAGAATTGTGGTCTCCTGAATTACATCGTGACCTTCATTATCTGTAATTGATGAGGATTGACTATCGGCAATGATTTTTTAGATAGCTTATAGAACCCCCTCTAAAGTTTTTGAAAGTTCGCAGTTGACTGGAACGAAATTTTGAAATACTTTGGAATTCTTCTTTGTTTGACTCTAAAAAGGTATTGCTTCTAGTTTAAGAGATTTGCACTTTGTTTTTATCCACGCTAGTCGTTTATCTTTTGAATGTGTCGGCAGACCGTGGCTTTTTGCTTTTGAGATGCGAAGCTAAGCTTCACGTTCGGTCTTTTGAAATGCTAGAACGCGAGGCAGAGCCTCCTATTTTTTTGGTTGCAACACAAAGTTGAGCATTGCGTTTTGTCCTGAGGTCGAACTGACTAGGCGTGAACGCGAAGATTATGTTTAGGTGGGATTTTGTTGCCTAAAATCCCGTGTAGAGTTGACAGGTTGGTGGCCTTATAAACAGACCCTTGGGTCAAATCAAATGTCTCACGGACTTTCATCTTCTAAAACATGAAAACTTGTTCTCGAATCTCCGGGGAAGTTTCGTTCTCAGATCTTTCGGCAAACTTTCTTCCGTTTGACTCTAACAAAAATGTCTCCCAAGAGATCTGTAGCAAAATCTAAGAAAATTGTAGTGACTGCTTCGAGCACGCTGGCGGCTGGAACCACCAGTGGAGCTGTCGCCCGGGCACCCATGACACAGCAAACACCCCTTGCTAGTGGTGGATTTCGATTTTGAAACATCTTGTTTTAACAAGTTTCTTTTCTTCCTCGTGAAGTACTAGAAATGACGGGCGATGCTCACATTTTGGATTTAGAACACGGGGCAGACACCGACGTTATGAAAATAAAACGCGGGGCTGACACTCGCGTTTTGAAAAATGAGATGCAGGGTTGTGCTTCGTGTTCGAAATTAGAATGCGAAGTTGACACTCGTGTTTTGGGAACAAAACATTGGGTTGAGCTTCGCGTTTGAAATTGGAACACGAAGTTGACACTCGCGTCTTTGGGAACTAAATGTAGGGTTGAGCTTCGCGTTTGTTATTAGAACACGAAGTTGACACTCTCGTCTTTGGGAGCAAAACGCAAGGTTGAGCTTCACGTTTGTTATTTAGGCCTTTCATGCTTGCGATTATTTTCTAGATATTAATTGCCTTTTGTTTCCTTGTATAGTGCGCTACTCAAGTGACCCTCTCACTTTCCACAGCCATTTTGGTCACGAAGGGCGCGAAGACAAGGAGGTGACTTTCAGTCTTCATCAGAGGTTCTTCGTTGTTCGAGACAAGAACAAAGAGGGACTGAAGCTCATTACTGAAGCTAAACCACCAGTGGTTAGGGCCATTGTCAGGGACCTCAAGCTTGAGACGGTGGACCGGAAGTATTTTAAGAAACCCGCATTTCTCTTTGGGGACCTGGTAGAACTTGATATCCTGACTTTCTATGATGGGGATTACAAAATGTTAAGGAAAGTCAACGACCAATTCATCTTCCTGCCCAATATGTAGCGGATGTATCCACTTTCATACTTTCAATGTGCTTCTATTCCCGGGCACATGGGATGGGATCTCATCAAAGATCAAGATGGGGTGTCTGTAGGAGCGTTTGTGCGTTCGATAGGCTACAGTCAGCATGTGTCAACTTTAAGACTAGGCCTATTTGTAAAGCAATATCCAGCTACTGAGGTGGCCACCCCAGCAAGCATTTTCGCTTGAAGATTTATGGTGGTGAAAGGTGAGTTTCCTGCACAGGATTTCAGAGCACCTGGATGGGTATATTCAGCAGATGGAGGATGGTGGGCCCGTATGGTGAATTTTGTTATGGAGGAGTTAAGGGACTCACTCACCAGTTCTAATCTGGGAACTCCAGTCATGGCTACACAATATGGAATCGTGCAGAGCTCTTACACCCTCTTCGCTATGTTGGAGAAATACAACCCGGAGACCTGTACATTCTTTACACTCGTTAGAGAGCTGGGTTTTGCTCTTCACGAAATGTATGAAGTCTCGGGCTTGCCTTTCAGGGCGCTGCCATATGAGGAGTTTATTCCCAGATCTGAGGAGTCGGCCATTTTGAGAGCAGCCAGTCTTGACATTTATGAGACTTTTTGGGAGGTGATGTGTCACTTCCACGTATGCGCCTAGCTAACGGGGTTACGAGGGGAAGGAGTCAAGCAGGCATCTTGGGCTGAGTACTTATTTCAAAATCTGCATAGTAAGGATGTCGCAGTGGCCTGTCTCTCTACGAGTTCTTTTGATGAAGTTAAAGCTCGCATAAAAAATGCTACTGCTCATTACACCAATGAAGCCCAGGAAGATATTTTCCCTCCGTACACAGAGTTTGAGAGCTTTCACTATCAAGCTCTATCCCCTATTTTAGATGCAGCTCTATTTGCTAGGTTTTTAATGTTGTGGCTGAAGCGCTATGTTGTGCCCTCCAGACCAATCAAGTCCATCACCGCTGAGGTTGTTTATAAAGCGGTTCTCCTGGCTCATGTGAGACCAATAAATCTTCTGTCCGCAATGGTATGCCGTTTACAGGGTGGCCTAAGGGAGTTAACCTTTGACTTCCTCCAGGTCAAAGAGGTGGGTTTTGGGGAGAAGAAGTCTTTCAAGACTCCCAATCCACGCGTTCCCTTACCATACACCTATCTAGTGTCATGGTATGTCCTACATTGCCCGTCGCTAATGACGGCAGCTGCTCCTTATAGTGAGTCTTTTATTCTGTGGCTCCAACGGTTGGAAGTAGCTAAATGGGAGGGTTGGTACATGGTGATGGTCTGGAAAATTTTGTCAAGGGACCTTAATTACCATGTATTCAGATATTATCCTGACTTTGAGGGTAGCGGATATGGGGAATTATACCAGGACATGAGGGGGCCCAATTCTTTCACATAGCTGAACGGTGGTGTCTTCTGCTGGCTCATCAATATCAGGCCTGGCTACTTAATTTTCTGACAAGGCGGGAAATGTTACATTGAGCCTTATCAGCCTTTCCGTTTCTCTCGACAATTCTGGTATGACCAATTATACATTAGGAATCCCAACCCTCAGCTCGCACTTATTGAAAACTTGTATGAAGGAGCTAGGGCTTGGTATTACTCTGTGGCTGGTTGTACCGGGGCGCCATTCAAACTACCTCACAAGACGCCCAACTGTTACACAACCATGGGTTTCAGCAACTGGTATCAAGCTGCTTCTCAAATTCATGAATACAGAACTAATTCATCTTGTCTGAGGGAGATCAGAAAGATGTACGAATCTAAAAGAAGTTCCAAGATGTCTCGCCTAAGGGGGCTTGACGAGTACTTATCTTGTGAGGAGACAACCAATAATGGGTAAGAGGTTGAGACAACAACTGCTAGGCCTGCTGAGCCTACTCCGGTTGTGACCCGGGAGGATAGAGCTGTAGGTAAAAGACCCATGCCAGAGAAAGACCTACGCTGTCAAAGCAAACGGGCTCGTCGGGAGTTAGCCACTGGGTCTCCCACTTCTCAGGCTGAGCAGCGGAATAAGTTGATGCAGGATGCATTCAAGGCTACCCTCCAGTGCCCTTATTGGAGGAAGAGGCATAAGAATTATTAGTTGTGGGTATCTCTCATCAGCAGGGACTCTGTTCAACTGGACCTACTTTAAGGGGTTCTCTATCCCCTTACCCTTCAGAGGAAGAGGACAGTGACGAATCATCTTGTGGGGATGCAGAGTCTATCCCGACTGTGGAGCCTCTTGACACCATATTTATGGGCCAAGCTTCAACCGCTGTTCCTCAAGCAACTGGAAAGGAGGCTCAAGCAGAAGGGGTTAGAATTTTTGCAACCGACCCCAAAGTCACCAAGCTACGGGAGCCCACAAGATATCCGTCCCCTGCCTCTTTAGTATTGATGCCTACAACTGAAGTTGAGAGGCCTAGCCCTACAACAGAGCTATTTCCCAAGATAGATACCGTTGCAAGTTCCCCACACCCCGTAGGGGATGATGATGAAGTAGTGTCGTACGGAACTTCTTCGAACTATGAGGGACTGTTTGAGGACCTACCAGCTATTACCTCTGATAAGGCGACAGTTTATGTAGCTATTTCTCCTCTGGGTAAGTGTCGTTTTTTTTGGAATTTCAATAAATGCTTTGTCCATGTACTAAAAAAATTTCTTTTATATAGGTTCTCCGGTGAGGGCGACTCAGGAGGTCCCGGCAGCAGCAGCTCAGGAAGCCATAGTAGCAACTCCTCCTCCAATGGAACTAGCCCAAAGAGTTACAACAGCAACAGCTCCTCCTCTAGTGAAACCGCTTGTAATCTCTCTCCGGCCTGTGAAGGACGTTGGTGCTTCAAGCTCCGCTCAAATAGCGTCACCTACAACTCCTTCACTGGGTCCGGTGACCCAGCATGAGCTGATACCATCTCCTGCAGCTTCTTTGAGGCTAACAATTGTGCCCAATTTGCTTCAGAGGTATATTGGACATCTGGAGGTTGAGACGCAAGAAGCCTCTCGGATTGTTGTTGTAGGAGAGAGAACTTTCGAAGCCTTCAAGCCCATCTTGATGAACTATTTGAATAATATTAGATACCTGGGCGACATCGAATGCATTCGACACTGTACTGATGGTGTTGCTCACTTGGAGGAGAATTTGAAGAGCTTGGAGGAGCTAACTCACGCTAACCTGGAGGCTCAGATTGAGTCAACCTTTGCTGACGCTCAAGTCCAAGTGATGCATCAACACAAAGTTATTCAGAAAAGCTTGGCTAAGAAGACAACTCAAGTTGTAGCTCTACAGGGGCAATATGAGCAGAGGCAAGCTGAGTTGGCCATCTCAACCTATGCCATGCAGACTACACGTGAGATAATTGTTTAGCTGGAGGCAGAGTTAGCTCAACAAAAGGCTCAGCTTGTTCAGGATGAGGCAACTGTGAAGGACCTCACCCTCAAAAGCGTTGAAACTTTTAAAAATTATCACAAAGAGACACATGTCCTTGAGGAAATAAAAAAAGAGGTTGCTGCTGTGGTTCCCAACGAAACTGAGCTCTGGAGGCAAGCTATAGCAATGGTGCGAGCTGCTCATGAGCAAAAACTCTCAAATATCAAATTCCAGCTCGCATCTATTAACCTGATAGGCCCACAGATCTAATTTTGTATTATTATTCATCTTATTATTATTATTTTTCAGCTCAACAATTTTGTATCACTCTTTAGTATTATGAATAAAAGGTGATTTTGTTTTCAGCTCTTTCTTGTGTCTTGGCCCGGAGCAATGAAAAATAATCGTCGTCTTAGCACAAAATCTCACTCTAAGCAAGAATCAAATTTTCCTTTATCACCACTCAAGTAATTCTAGGAAAATAAAAAAGGTCAACAAGTCCACCGGGGTTTGACGCTTGGAGGTACAATGTCGTTTAATAAAATTGTGAACTTGTAGTTTGAAGAATACTTGTGATTTGAACAAGATTTTGTGGACTTATCGCTCTACTGATGAGAGTCGATAAGTTTAGGTTTTGTGATTTGAACAAGGTTTCAGGCTTGTGGTGTGAACAAGGCTTGGGGGCTTGGGGCTTATGGTGTGAACAGGGCTTGGGGCTTGTGGTGTGAACAAGGCTCAAGGCTTGTGGTGTAAATAAGGCTTGGGGCTTATGGTGTGAACAAGGCTCAAGGCTTGTGGTGTGAACAAGGCTTGGGGCTTGTGGTGTGAACAAGGCTTGGGTTTTATGACGTGAACAAGGCTCAGGACTTATCATCTCATTTAGCGATGTTGATAAGATAATTGTGATTTGAGCAGATTTGAGGACTTGTCATCCTATTGAGGAGGACTGATAAGTTAGTTGCAATTTAAGTAAATTTGAGGACTTGTTATCCTATTGAGGAGGACTGATAAGTTGGTTGTGATTTAAGCAAATTTGAGGACCTATCATCCTATTGAAGAGGATTGATAAGTTGATTGTGATTGAAGTAAATTTGAGGACTTATCATCCTATTGAGGAGGATTGATAAGTTGTCCAGAAGATGCCATCAAATAAACCATGCTTTAGGTTTTTTATATCCTCTTATAAGAGTGGCGGGGGTCTCAAACTTGTACCTCATTAAGATTTTCAAGAGTTTGACTAACTCCTTGTCAAAGGAGTTTTTTTTTCAAGTCTAAAAATTAGCTAAGTGTTTGACTCAAAATGCAGAGGTGAGCCTCGCATTTGGAGTTTTGAAATGCTAGGGTGATCCCTGCATTTGAGAATCAGAATGCGGAGGTGAGCCTCACGTCTAGAGTTTTGAAATGCTAGGTCGATCCCTACGTTTGAGAATTGGAACGCGGTGGTGAGCCTCGCGTTTGGAGTTTCGAAATGATAGGTCGATCCCTGCGTTTGAGAATCAGAACGCGGAAGTGAGCCTCGTGTTTGGAAGATGAATCGACTTAAACATGGTGGTTGCGTTTTAAATGAGGATTTCCTCCTCAATTTTAATATAAATAGACCTCCAAGGTAAAATTAAAAAATTACCAGAGGTAAAATCAAGAGTTGTTCATCTCCTTCGCAATTTCAGGAGATTTTTGTGCTCTCAAAAACTCTTCTCGAGTTTCTCCAATCTTCAAGATTCTTTAATGGCTCCAAAAAGGGCAGTTCGCAAGATCAAGAGAGTTGTCCAAACAATTCCAAGCACAACGCCGGGCGAGGTTTCCGGCAGCCCATCTGTTTCGGTGGCGTCGCCGCCGCTACAAACCCTCTTGCATCAAGGTATGCTACGGTTTTTGAACCAGTTTCAACGGGTTCCAGTCCGTGAAGAACCTAACGTGAAACTCCACGTTCGATATTTAGAATGCGGGGTTGATAATAGTAGTTGAGATGCTAGGTTGACCCTCGCGTTTCATGCTCGGAACGCAGAGTTGGCCCTTGTGTGTCTGTATTTTGAATGTGGGATTGATCATTGCGTTTTTATAGTTGAAGCGCGGAGTCGACCTTCGCGTTTTATGCTTGGAACGCGAAGTGGCCTTCGCGTTTTACTTTGGGCCATCTTAGGTTCTCTTGTGATTCATTCCCTTTTCTCAGATTTTGTTATCCTCTTGTGTTTGTAGTTTTCTATGCTGACAGGCCGCTTTCTTTCAACCATTATTTCAGCCATTTGGGCTGGATGGACTACAATGTAGCTTTTGGACTTCGCCGAGAACTTCCCATGACTAGAGTTGGTTCTTTGGGAAGAGCGACTATGGTTCATAGCATGAGGCATTCAACCTCAGGGCCATTATCACTGACGTAGATCTTGTGGCTCCAGCAGGCCGTCATCAAATCAAGAGTCCAGAGTTCTTCTTTGGAGATCATATCGAGCCAAACGACGATATGGTCTGTGTTGAAGACTATGAAGCGCTGGGTTAGGTTAACGACCATTTCCACTTTTTGCCCAGCATGGAGCAGGCTTACCCACTCTCATATTTCTAAAGCATCTCGTGTAGTAGGTATTTAGGCTGGGATTTAGTCGAGGAAAGAAGCAAAGTCTCTGTTGGGACTCTAATTTGCCAGACAGTTCATAATCTTTAGGTGAAGGGTTTAAGGCTAGCGGAATTTCATAGAATAGATCCCCGTCAAGAAAAGATCACTGCGGCCAATATTTTTATTCTTCGATTCATCACCGCTCAAGGTGAATTCCCTGCTCAGGAGTTTAGAACCCATGGGTGGACATACTCCCCTGATGGGGGGGTGGTGGGCTCGTATGATTGATTTCGTTGTCAACGAACTTCGGGCGCCACTCATTTTATCTGGCCTTGAGATCCCGATGATGGCCATGCGTAGTGGAATCATTCAGAGCTCATACAATTTCTTTGCTATCCTAGAGAGGTATAATCCTGATACTTGCACCTTTCTTACACCTGTTGGAGAGCTGGGTTTTGCTCTTCATGAGATGTACGCGGTATCAGGTCTGCCATTTGGTGAGCTGCTGTATGAAGAGTTTGTTCCTGGAACTGACGAGCTTTCCATCCTGAGGATGGTTTATCCGGAGATTTATGCCACCTTCTGGGAAGTGATGTGTCACTTCCATATATGCATCCAGCTGACCGGGTTACGGTCAAGCAGCGTTAAATAGGCGTCGTGGGCTGAATATTTATTTTAAAATCTACACAACAAGGACGCAGCAGTGACTCGCCTTCCAACGAGCTCCTCCAAGGTCATCACGGCCCGCATCAATGCCTCCAGTGCTGCAAGGTTTAAGAGTTTCCACTATCAAGCGGAGACTCATATTTCCGATACAACACTGTTGGCTAGATTTTTGATGATCTGGCTGAAACATTGCATGGTTCCCTCTAGGCCCATAGAATCTATCCTGGTCGAGGTGGTATACCCCGCAGTGCTTTTAACTCACGGGAGGCCAGTAAATCTCCTTTCAGCCATGGTGAGCTGTCTGCAATACGGCTTACGGGAATTGACCTCAGAATTCCTAGACGTAAAAGAAATTGGGCCGAAAGGGCATAAGAAATTGAAGACCCCCAGCTGTGCGTACCAGTGCCATACACTTATTTGATTGCCTGGTTTGTTATGCACTGCCCCTCATTAATGACGGGGGTTAGTGGCGCTGAGGATCCAATCGTCCCATTTGTACAGTAGTTTAAGTCGGCCCAATGGATACATTCATACCCAGTCCTGGTTCGACAAATTCTGTTGAAAGAGGACAACTATCAAGTCTTTTGCTGCTCTCCTGATTTTGACGGGGTAGAAGAGTGATGCCAAGTGTTCATGGATGTGGCACTTGCTGGCTTCACCTCTTTGCCAGAGGGTATCTTCCTGTGGCTCATCACCATCAGGCCTGGGTACTTGGTCTATCATTTGAAGGAATGATGCATCATCGAGCCTTATTTGCCAAGCCATTTTGCCCGACAATTTGGGTATGACCAATTGTATGTTGGGAACCCTAACCCCAAGCTAGCTATTGTTGGGAATTTGTATGAAGGGGCTCGAGCCTGGTATTATTGGACGGCTGGCAACTCTGAAGCTGTATTCTCGCTGCCTTCTCCATCACCTAGCTATTACACCATTCTCGGGTTTTACGATTGGTATTGTGAAACTTCACAAATTCTTGAATATAATGTATATACTTCTTATTTAAAGGACATTAGAGAGATGTACGGATCTAGAAAGGATTCAAAACTGACTCGTCTCAAGGGTATTGACGAGTATTTGATTGTAGAGGAAGCATTTAGAGCTGGTACAGAGGCCACAGGGGTTGAGGCTCACGAAGCGAAAACGGCTGGGAAGAGGGTTCTCACCGCCGACGAAGCAGGCCAATACGAGAAGAGGGATCGTCAGTGAACAACGACAAGGTCGCGTTCTTAGCTTGGGCCGAAACTTGTGGAAGAGGCCATTCGATCCGCCCCTGTGACATATATAAGTGAAGAAGAGGGGAAGCCATCTGTATCTTAGGGCCCGCCTCACAGTCATTCATTTGACGGGCCTTGGCACTTAAAATTTTAGCAACAATCTTGTGTTACCCTTTCGTAAATAAAATAATACTTTTGTTCTTTCTTCATTTTTTTGTGCACAATATTCTGACTCATAACAGGCAACTGGATTGAAAGGAGCTAAAAGTGTGATATTGATGTAGTGGCAATCACACTATAAAAGTGTTACAAGAATTTTTATTCTAAACAATCAACTCCCAGCACGAGTGAATACAATCTTGAAGCCTACGGGTAATATTTCTTGAGAAATTTCCCATTAATCATCATCATGAGCCTATCACCCTTTTGATCGATGAGTCAATATGCTCCATTTGAATAGACTGTTTCTATTATGAAAGGTCCTTCCCATTTAGGGTTGAATTTCCCTTTAGTCTTATGTGTCATGACCATAGGTCGGTGGACTGCTAAGACGAGATCACCTTTCTTAAAGATTATTTGCTTAACCTTCCTATTATAAGCTTTAGAAATTCGAGCCTGATATAGCTCAATTTGTTGTTGAGCTTGAAGTCATTTATCACTTAACACTTCTAACTCTTAAAGGCGTAGTTGATGTTGCTCTTCATCCGTCATTCCGGTTGCAAGAGCAACTCTCAGAGAAGGGATCTGAATTTCCAAGGGTAAAATGGCTTCACACCCGTATATCAAAGAGAAAGGAGTAGCCTTTGTCGGAGTTCTCACCGTTGTGCGGTAAGCCTATAAACACTCACCCAATTTCTCATCCCAATCATGTCGACTCTTAGAGACAAACTTCTTTAGAAGTTTCATGATGGTCTTGTTGAAAGCTTCTGTAAGGCCATTGGCTAGGGGATAATATGCTGTCAAAGCGACGCTTTGGATTCTGAACTTGTCGCAGAACCTCTAGAATCCGTAGCTGACGAACTGTGTTCCATTATCATGGGCTATCTACCACGGTACGCCAAATTGATAGATGATGTGATGCTTAATAAACTTGATTACGTTGGCAGTTTTGACTTCCTTCAACGGAATAGTCTCTGCCCACTTGGAAAAGTAGTCAGTTATAGTTAGGATAAATCGATGTCCTTTAGATGTTGGTGGAGAAATAGGCCCAACAATATCCATCCCCCACATTTCAAATAGCCATGAAGAAGATGTTGGATGTAGATTTCCTAGTGCTTGATGAAAGAAATCACCATGGATTGACATCGCTTAGCGTAGTTAATGGCATCCGCAAACATCTTGGGCCAATAGTAGCCAATTCTTCAGAGTCCATCTCCCAATTTATTCCCAGGTTGATGAGCTCCACACACCCCATCGTGGGCTTCTTTTAGAGCTTGTCGTGCCTCTTTTCGGGAGAGGCAACAAAGCATAATTCCATCATGTGACTTGCGATACAAGGTTTGGGAAACTACATTATAGTAAAATCGAAGGGCCTTCTGTTTAATGACGGCCACTTCTTTGGGGTTATCTGGTAGAATCCCATACAAGATGTAATCGATATAAGGGAATCGCCAATCCCTTGGTTCGAGTTCGATGGAAGTTTCACAAACATCCCCTTTTGTTGATTCTTCCGAATTTTCCTCTGTAGGAAGTCTGGGAAAACACAAATCACGACCCACGACAAATATTGTTGTCTCGGCCTTTGGTGGTAATGCTAGTGAGGTTGCTAATGAAGCCAAAGCATCTGCGTATGCATTCTGAACTCGTGGAATGTATCCTATGAAGAAGCCTTCAAGCTTTCGGGCTAATTTTAGGATGACTGCATGATAAGGGATTAAATCCTCATTGCGTACCTCATATTCTCCTCGAACTTGATTCATGACGAGCTGAGAATCACCATAAGCCTCGAGTATTGAATGTTGATTTCCTCAGCCAGTTGCATTTCTGATAATAAAGCATTATACTCCGCTACATTATTAGTGCATGGCTCATTTAAGGAGAACCCTCTTGGGATCACGTGGCTATTTGGAGAGATGAGTACAACCCCTACACTGGCTGTAATTCCTCCCTCTGGTTCTGCTCTAGATGCTCCATCAAAGAATAGCCTCCATACTTGAACAACCTCTTGAGTTATGCAAGCTTCGGCGATCTCATCTAGTAAATCTTCGTGCAGCTTGGGAGAATTAGAAACCGGATGGTCTGCTAAGAAATCTGCTAAGGCCTATCCTTTAATAGCCTTCTGAGGCATAAATCTCATGTCATATTGTGATAGGAGTATTGCCCACTTTGCTAAACGAGAATTCAACGAAGAAGGCTTTGTCATGAGTACCCTCAGAGGATTTACTTTGGAGACGACATGTATTGTTTGTCTGACCAAATAATGTTACATTTTCTGGATGGCAAATACTAAGGCTAAGCATTATTTTTCTACTGGATTGTATCTATGTTCAGCTCCACTCATGGTTCGGCTAAGTTAATAGATTGCTTGTTCACGTCCTTAGTCGTCGTTTTGAGCTAGCAAGGCTCCAAGAGAATGGTCCATGGCCCTTACATATAACAGGAATGGTTTTCCTGATATCGGGGCCACGAGGACTGGCGACTGCGTGAAATATGTCTCGATTTCCTCAAACGCCTTTTGGCAACCTTCGTCCTATACGAATGAAACCCCTTTCTTCATTAATTTAGAGAAGGGTTGATACCGACCTGAAACATTTGATATGAATCTTCAGATGTATGCTAACCTACCTTGTAGGCCTCTAAGCTCTTTGATGTCCTTGGTGGCGGCATTTCTTGGATGGCGTGAACCTTTTCTAGATCGAGAGAACTCCCTTGGGATGTAGCTATAAATCCCAAGAATTTGCAACTAGATACTCCTAGGAAAGATTTTGTGGGTTCATTTTCAGTTGATGTGCTCTCATGATGTCGAACATGATTTTCAAATCTGAAAGATGATCGTCTTTCTTTCAGCTCTTCGCCACAATGTCATTCACGTAGCACTCAATCTTCTTGCGTAAATGTTGATGAAAAATTATATTCATTGCACGTTGATAGGTTGCTCTGGCATTCTTTAACCAAAATGACATTACTATATAACAGTACACCCCCAGTGGTGTCCTGAAGGTCGTGTGCTTCGCATCTTCAGGGTACATTTTTATTTGATTATATCTTGAAAATCTGTCTATAAAAGACATCCTCTCATACCTACAGGTGTTGTCAATCATAACATCCGTAATGGGGAGTAGAAATTCATCTTTCAGACATGCCGCGTTCAGATCACAAAAATCGATGCATATTCGGATCTTTCCATTTTTCTTGGGTACAAGAACAATATTGGCCAGCTAATTTGGGTGTTGTTCTTCCCTGATAAAACCCGAATCAATGAGCTTTTAGATTTCTTCTACAATCATTTCCATAATTTCTGGATGAAACCTATGTTGCTGTTGCTTAACAGGTTTCACATTCGAGTCAATATTAAGATGATGCATGGCTATTTTTGGATCAAGCCCAGGCATATCTTCATAGTTCTAAGCAAAGACGTCAATGTACTCTCGGACGAGAGACACCAGGTCTGCCTTCTCATATAGTGACAAACTTTCACTTATGAAGATTGGTTTGGGATTATCTTCGTCTCCTGTATTTATTTGGATCACCTTGTCTTTGGTGGGCGGTTCTTGTTGTTCGAAATACATATCCCACAAAATGTCAAGACGTTTAATCTAAGAATCATCGGTTGATTGAATCCAATCCTCATCGTCATCTTCCTCATTGCTTGGATGACTGGGGACAGACAAGCCTCCAAAGATTGCTCCGACATTTACATCGCAATCCCATGATGACGTTCCAAATTATTGGTCTTTCCCGAGGCAGTGACCTACTTCATCTTCTGAAGGGGAAGGCGTTGATATATACCCTAGCCCTCTTCGGGTCTTGTGATAGTAATCTTGGCTTGGGTTTTACCTTCGGGAATGGTATATTGAACCGGGGTCCGTCTTCTTTTCCCAAAGTTTAAACCCTCTTGTTTACCAAATTCATCTCCCATGCTTTTCATTATATGGCGAGCATTAGTCTCGTAATAATGAAATTGAGGAATCGCTTTGTCTTCCTCTGAACTCTCTGGATTGAGTATTTCAGAGTTAACTCTTCCAAAATAAATTGGCTTCTGGTCTTTCTTTTTGGACGGGACCATAAAAAATGCCATCCGCACGTCCTCCATTCTTTCGAATGTGGAGAAAGATGTTCTGAGTAGCAAGTCTACCGATTTTTCACCACATAACGCATGCCATGGCTCTGATCCTGCATCTGTATTTGTTTCTTCACATGCAGATGAGACATTAAACAAGTAAACCAAATTGAAATTTTCGTTAATGTACCACTCGCCCTCACTCAGTACATTTTCTTTATTATTGAGCCTATTAGGGCTCGTTACATTTAACTCTCATGGACACTCTTCCTCGGGTTCAGGCTCAATATCCGCTTCGTTGTTGCTATCGACAACTGGTTTTGACGATTCAGGTTCTGGAACGTCCTAGAAGACTGAATTAGTATGATAACTTTCTACCCCCTTAAATGGCTGCTTCTCAGCTATGAAAGTCTTGACTTCTCCTTCTTCAACATATTTTATTGCTTGATGAAGAGTTGATGGTACAATTCAATTCGCATGAATCCAAGGTCGTCCTAGCAGCAGATTATAGGATATGTCCGCATCTATGATATAGCAAGTCATTTCTAACTTGAGATCCCCAATTTGACACTTGAGTTTGAGTTTACCCAAGGGTCATGAGCTGTTGGCATTGAAACCAAAGATAGTAGTCTGGGTAGAATTCAAACGATGGTATGGAATTCCCAGAACTTGCATGACC
>JBAKGM010044160.1:0-17548 GCA_037177215.1 Asparagus racemosus
TCGACTCGTCGGTTGACGGCTCATTGGTTGCGTCGGTTGACTGTTCGTCGACTCGTCGGTTGACGGCTCATTGGTTGCGTCGGTTGGCGGCCCGTTGGTTGCGAACCCACCTTTGCGAGTCAGGTGCGGGGACTGATAAGCGATTTTTTCAACGCCTACAATCGTGACTTTCATTGTTCGTATTTAATGAGGATTGACTATCTGCAGTGATTTTTTAGACAGCCTACACACTTCAATACTATTCGATTGCAAAAAGGCTCAAGTATGATTTTTACCATAATGAACAAAGACGTATAAGAGTGCATTGCTGATATAAGGACATACAGAAATGGCTGTGCGTGTTGTTTGTTTTCCCAATCTGAAATTGCTCGATTATGGCTATAAAGAAATTCCATACTACTCACACTTGTGGTCAACATGGAGCTAATGCTGGTAAATCAAGGGCATCATGCAAATTCATTGCAATTCAAATACGATCTGTTCTTAAAGTTAGGCTAGAGTTTCAGCCAATTGATATTAAGAATGACTCACTCTCACAGTTTGACATCAAGATTAATTACAGAAAAATGTAGCATAGTAAAAAGAGAACACAACAGGACTTGTTCGTTAATGATGATGAGGCTTACAATTCACTAAGATGGTAAAACCTATCTAATTAACTTATATTACTTGTTGAGTTTACTCCTTAATTGTTAAGTATACAAGTTTTTCTTAAGGTTACGTAATTGTTAAGTTTACAGCTTAGTTGTCAAGTGCATATGTTCATTGCTACTGTTACACATTAATTGTTAAGTATTCACATTAGTTGTTAAGTATACAATATAGTTGTTAAGTATAAAGTTTAGTTGTTAAGTTTATTATTTAATTATTAAATATACAACTTAGTTGCTAAGGTTACAATCTAGATGATAATATTTATGATTCCTTATTATATTTATACAAGTATGAAACCATGGTTAAAGCCACTAATCCAGGAAGTTGTATTGCCATTAATGATGGCGACGACAGGTTTACACATTTGTTCATAAGCTATAATGCTTATATTCAAGGGTTCATTGTTCTATGTAGGCCTATGTTGTTTTTGGATGAGACATTTCTTAAAGAACGCTACAAAGATATATTACTTAGTGCTACAGGATATGACGATAACTACAGAATATTTCCTCTTACTTATTGAATATGCAACTACGAGAATGAGGAAAGATGGAAGTGGTTCTGACAATGAGTGTGGTTAATACTATATGATAGGAAAAATCCTTACAATTTCCCACGTTAACTGGTCATAATTTCTGATGCCGACAATGATATTAGAGTAGCGGTTGAAGAAATCTTTCCAAATGCATTACATTCTAGGTGTGTGCTCCATCTACTAGAGAATTTCAAAAAAAAAAAAGATGGAGGAGTCGGGTCATAAAGCAAATAATGTATATTTATTGGGTGATTTGTTACAATCTACGTCTTATAAGTTCAAAATTATCGAACGGGAAGATTACATGAAAGAATTGGCCTTGATATATCCAAGGGCTTATGCTACTGTAATGAATTACTCCCAAGAGAGATGGACAAATGCTTAGTTTCCTGGTATAAGGTATGATATTGTTTAATTTAGTTTGTTGCTGAGTTTTTTGATTAGTTATTAAGGTTGCAGTTTAGTTGTTAGCAGTAGTTATCAAGTTTAAATGTTAGTTATTAAAGTTACAGTGTAGTTGTTAAGGATACATATTTGTTGTTAAGTTTACAACTTGATTGTTATAGTTACAGTTTAGTTGTTAAGGATACACATTAGTTGTTAAGATTACCGTTGATTTGTTAAGTTACACATTAGTTGTTTCGGTTACATATTAGTCGCCAATCTTATGAGTTTCTTTCATGTGATTTATAAGTATGGCCATGTTGCTTCGAATGTTGCTGAGTCCTTCAAAAGTTGGATAAAAAAGGCATGAATGTTATGAATCTTATTTTTGATGGAGATGGTACGCAAGCAAATCATGGAGCACATACATGATAGAAGGGTTTTGACAGCGAAATGGACGGGATACTCATGACTAGAAGCAGAGACATTATTGAGAGATAATATTCATCAAGGAAGTTGCTTCAAAGAAGCTGCTTACATATTAAACATTCAATAGAAAATATTATGGGGGTTGAATCTAATAAAATATGTCATGTAGATTTGAAGAAATGGACATGTTTATGCAGGTCTTGGGATATCACGCGCATTCCTTGCAAGCCTGCTTGTGCTGCAATTACTTAGACGAGGTGAGATATTTATTATTATTATGATTAATTTATAATGGTTGAAGTATTCAGATAAAGTTATGGACCAATCCTATTTCCTATTCTAGATTGCGAGAAGTGTGTTATACTGCTAGAAGACCATTGATTAAAGCCTGCCCTTACTAGAAAAAGATGCATAAGACCATGTATTAGGCGAAGGAACAATAGGTCACTAAATATCATGCCATTAAGTGCTCTCGATGCCTCATGGAGGATCACAACTGACAACATGCAACGAGCCTATCTAGTTGTGAAGGTTGAGAGTCAGTTGTCAACCTTTTGTATTAGCAGCTAACCTTATGTGTTGGATGCTAACCTTTAGTAGAGTTAGTTCCCAACCTTTCCTATTGGATGTTAACCTTTTGGATTAGCTATTAACCTTATATATTAGATGTTAAGGTTATGGATTGGCTGTTGGCATTATGGGTTAGTAGTGAATGTTATAAATTACTTGTTAACGTAAAAGTTTAGCTGCATAATGGAATAGAATGTTAGGCCATAAACAAATAAATGTTTATAAGCATAATACTTTTAAGCATAATATTTACAATAATTAAGAGTGTTTTGAGAACAATTTAAAATTATTTTTAACATAGTCTGACAAGCCTATGATCTATCAACCAGTGCTTCTTCACATTGTTTATCAAATCTTTGGAGATCATCATCGTCAAGTTTATCGAGGATTTTTTTTCTTCATTTCCCTTCAATCAATAAATAAGCTACTAGCTTTGCTTGTATGACCCATGTTGAGTGATCTTTTGGTGTGAGGTGCAAGACATCTTTTCCTTCAAGAATATCTTTTATATATAGTTACACGTAAATCCCACAATCATACCCATATATAAACATATAAAAATCATTAACAACCACTCCCCACATTAACAAAATAGACACCTTAACGTCAAAGCTGTAACCTTAACAACCAATCTGTAAGGTTATCAACTTAACTATGACCTTAACAACTGTGCTGTAACCTTAACAACTAGTCTGTAAAGTTAACAACTAAACTATAACTTTAACAAGTGCGCTGTAAGCTTAACAACTAAATAGTAATCTTAACAACTGTGCTGTAAGTTTAACAGCCAATATAAAACCTTAATAACTAAACTGTAAACTTAACAATTAATAAATAAAAATTGCAAAAGATATAGTTTCAAAAAATTTATGATCCTTTTTGTTCCTCACATAGAACTGTATCATCTTTAAATACGTGAAAGATATTATTCTCATCGAAGCCAGCTTCCATATGGTTCAAGAATTTAATAATATTGAGTACAGGGTTCTCTATGTACAGATTGATCTTTTAAAAAGTTATAGTATTTGGTAAGATTATTTTGAAGATCAACATCAAGGAGATGCCAATGACCATGTTGGACAATGGGAACAATTAGAATATTAACTCCAGTCTTGATGAAATTTTTAATAAAAAGATTATAAGCATCCTTGTAGACAACTTCTTTGGCATCTATTTTGTGCTATAATCACAAATTAAATTGGTCAGGCATGTTTATTATACATTAAAAAAATGCATACATCCTTCAGATATACATACCTACAAAAAAAGTATAGAGACAAGTCCATATTTTTTGGATAATGCTTCATTTTGATGCATATTCAGCCATTCATGTAGTGTCTTTATTAGTGCTTTAGTAACCTAGAAGATGATACATAATATATAATTATTTTGAATATAATTAGTAAGAATAATTTATGGCATAATATGAATCTTACGCAATCATCAAGTCGACCACGTAGGATGTTAAGCACTTTAAATCAATCTATAGTTGACCATGAAGAACTGTACACTTTAAATAATCTGCAAAAAATAATTAATAACCTTAACAACTAATAGCTAACCTTAACACTAAAGCATTAGTCTTGACATTTTTTTGTAACCTTAATAACCAATCTATAAGGTTAATAACTAATCTATAACCTTAAACTTAACAACCATGATGTAAACTTAATAATAAATCTATAACCCTAACAACCAATTGGTACCTTAACAACTAGGTGATTACCTTAACAACTAATAAATTTTAAATATGAGCTAAATATTTACTTGTTCACCTGTAAATACATAAATGATTGAGAATTTTATTCTCCTCTTCTTTCAGTTTGGCCACTACATCTTCCAAGATCGTAAAGTTATGTAGAACTGTGGGGTACTCAACATAAAATTTAATCATGAAGCCTTTAGGAAAACGAATCCTAATGTTTAAATCGTGTAAATTTTTTCTTTCTTGACCATAGGAGATGTTGTATCACAGGAATTGCTAACTGATAACTACTCTCAAGAGGATGACGTGTGTCTTAATTAGCTGACTCAAAGCTGATACACTGACCAAACCTGGGTCTCATGAGTGCCGGCTCTCCCTCCCTAAAGTACTTTGAGAACCGAGGCGAAAGGCATCCTCCCTCGGATCTTCTTAAGAAATCCAAGACAAATGGCGTCCTCACCTGGGCTTTCTCTCAAAAGTCCAAGACGAAAGGCGTCCTTACTCGGGCTCTCTCGAAGGACCGAGACGAAAGGCATCTTCACTCGGACTCGGTGACGCGTCTTGAACCATGAGTAAACCTCTATGCTTCATCTTCTTAGGTAACATAGGCTAGTCACCATCACATTAAATACATGGCCAGAGCCATCATTACTCCTCCGCCAAAGTCATAATGACTCCTCAGACCACGCCAGCACCTTAGCCATTCTGTCACTGTTGTATTAAACACAAGGATGACTCGGATCACCCACTGCCGACACGTGTAAAGTGTTGGCTAACTAAGCTGACTACATAGACCCGGTTGAAATTACCCAAATACCCTTGTCGGTTCGCTATAAATAGGTAGATTGTCTTCTACATGAAGGTCTGCTATTCTCTGCTACAAAAATCCCAAAAAGCTACTTCTTTCACATACTTTCTTCTCTTAAGATCATCACCAAGTTGATCATTAGCTGAGCCACTAGAGAACCAAACTTTGACCCTCTAATGTTTCATATTTGTGCATGAATCTTTTTCTGCTCAAAGTGATCAGCCATCAAAGAAGATTGAGAGACCCTAAGATCTTCCATATCTACTCTAACCTGCATAATCATGTTCCTGACATATACATCTTGGCACCTACTGTGGGGCCTATCTTTTTCTTCTTTAAGGAAGATGGCTGATTCTGATCTACCAGACCGATCGACAGTTCCTAATCTTGGAGAGTCGGCCAACACGGGCTATGTTACTCAGGCCCAATTAAATGAGCTAGCCCAGAGAATAGCTCATTCCCTTTAGCAACAGTTCGTTTCTTTCATGAACGAACTCCTTAGCTGGATTTTTCCTTCTCATCCTCCCCCACCATCTGTCGCCCCTCTCCAAGGATCAGCCTCAGCGACAAATGCCGGAGGAGCGAACTGGAGATATCACTCCCACCACCTAGGCAAGTAAGATTTTTTTATCGCCCATCCAGGACAACCACTACCCTTCATGGCCAGCAAAAGTTTGAGTTGGGAATACGACACTCAGACAATGTCGCGCAGCACCAGCTACCCTAATGCCGCTCCAGGCCTAGCGAGCAGAATGGAGCCTTCCACCACCAACTTTGCATTAGGTTATGATCGGACCTTCAACATTCTTGCAAATGTCATCGAAGGAAATACTCCTCTCACTGACTAGATCATGAATGCTCTGTGTCTGAAGTTCAAGATGCCCTACACTGAGAAATACAAGGGCGAAAGAGATATAGCTGAGCATGCACAAAATTTTTATGATTTAATGTGCATGCAACAAGTGAGAAACCTGGTCATCTACAGAGCCTTCCCAATCACCTAACGGGCAATGTGAATATGTGGTGGAACTCACTGGACAAGAGGTCCATTCATAGCTTTGAGCAACCCAGCCAAAAGTTTGTGCATCACTCTTTGGCTTACACAAAGTAGAAGGCTCCTTCCTCCATCTTGTTGTAGATAAAATAGAGATCCAGCGAGAGCCTAAGAGACTTCAAAAGGTTTTATGCCAAAAGGCTAGAGATTGAGGACCCTGACAATATGGTCACCATGGCCACAATTGTTACAGGGCTAGAAGATGAAAAACTATCCGACTCTCTCATCATGAAACTGTGATTGATTTTGACCAACTGATGGCCACAGCTCGGTGACACATGGATGCTAAAGACAGTCGAGCCTGCAAGAAGGTGGCCTAACTAGAGGTAGCTGAATCAGAATCCTCTTGGGGGAAGAAGGTTGAAGATGATGCCCCAAGGATGGCACTAGGCCCAGTCGGGTCATTAGGAGGGATCAGAAGAAAGAGGTGACAAAGAAACCAATAGTCACTCCCCTCAACACCTCTCTTTCACAAGTGGTGTACCTGATTTAGAAGGAGGGCACCTCACTATTTCTCCCCCGCGCATGAAGTCAAACCTTCAGTCTAGAGACATTAAACGTACTATCAATATCACTGGGATCACGACCATCATACTGGTACAGTAGGGTTCTCTAGAGAGGCATCAAGGACTTGATACAGAAGGGACTGCTGAAGAAGTTCATCTCCCGCTAGGACAAAGGGGAGCCAGCCTTAGAGAGGTCAGAGAGGAGAAGACTAGGTCGAGATCGTCCCATCGCTTGAACCAACAGGGTGATCAACCTAAAAAAATAGGTAGTAGGCACCATCAACACCATCAGTGGTGGCCCAAAAACTGGGGGAATATCCAACAATGCTTGGAAGAGGTATGCCTTGCGAGTGTTGGAAGTTAATGTGTGTGAGAAGAAGCCCAAGACTGATCAGCCTATTTCCTTTAGCAATGCTGATTTGAAAGGCATAGAGTCCCCCCATGATAACCCCATCATCGTATCGGTAGTTTTTAATGGCTTTAGGGTCAAGAGAATCTTGATAGATTCTAGAAGCTCCACTGATATTCTGTTTATGGAGGCGTTCAATCAGACGGGGATCAACAAGTTAAACTAGTTATTACCCTCGCTAGTCCATGATTCAAGTCCAATTCATTGTAATGGACATGAAGTCTACCTATAATGTTATTCTCAGAAGAACCTCCTTGAACAACTAACAGCCCATTCCATCCACTTACCACCAGATGATGAAATTCCTGATCTTGAGGTGTCAGTTTTGTGTGAAGTAATTAGCGAGGGGCTAGATCATGCTATATGCTGTCAATGAAGGGAAATAGGGTTTCAAAGACTTTGCCAATAAAAAAGGCTCAGTCTCAGCTGCAAAAATACAAAGAGCAGGAGAGAACAGTTCCCATAGAAGAATTACAAGAGCTATTGATCGGCCTTGATAAAACCAAGAAGGTCAAAATCAGGTCAGAACTCGTTGAGCCGCTACAATGAGCTATCATTGCTTTCTTGCACAGCAATGCAAAAATTTTTACTTGGGGGCCTGAGGATATGCCAGAGATCCCACCCAAAAGTGACAAGCCATGAGCTATCAGTCGATCAACACAGCAAGTCGGTTTGGCAAAAGAAGAGACATCTCAGCCCTGAGAGATAGAAGGTAGCTGTAGAAGAGGTCAATCGACTGCTTGAAGTCAGCTTCATACGAGAAGTTCAGTACCCAGAGTGGTTGTCTAATGTGCTACTAGTTAAGAAGTCTACTAGCAAGTGGAGGATGTGTGGACTTCACAGACTTGAACAAAGCTTGCCCGAAGGACAACTATCCTCTCCCGAGAATTGATCAGTTGGTCGACAAAAGCGCCAGCCATGAATTGCTTAGTTTTATGGATGTTTTCTCTGGATACAACTAGATTATGATGGCCAAACAAGACAAAGAGAAAACTTCCTTCATTACAAACCAATGGACCTATTGCTGTAAAGTAATGCCCTTCTGTCTCAAGAATACTAGGGCCACCTATCAAAGGTTAGTGAACTAAATCTTCAAACATCAAGTCAGCTGCAATGTGGAAGCATATGTGGATGACATCTTGGTGAAACCCAAACAAGCAATCTCTTATGTGTTGGATCTTGAAGAAACTTTCTCTGTCCTTCGACACTTTCTCTTAAAAAGTAAGCCAAAAGAAGTCTCTCCTTCTTCAAAATCCTCAGGGAAAATAAGGGACACAAAGAAGGCATCGGGTGGACAGTGGAATGTATCAATGCATTTATAGTGCTTAAAAGATACCCAAGGCCCAAGCCCCTGCCGAGTCGACCCATGGAGGGAGAAACCATTTACCTCCACTTGGCTATTTCACTAGTGGCTATGAATTCAGTCCTGATCCAAGACGAGGAGAATATTCAAAGGTCAGTCTATTACGCCAGCCGCATTCTGAAGGCAGCCGAGCTCAATTACGTTCTTATTGGGAAAGCCTCCTTCACTTTTATAACTACTCCGCCCTTACTTCCAGGCTCACATTATAATGGTGTGGACAAGCATTCCTTTAAAGAAAGCACATGGCAGCCCAACCACCTCCGGACAATGATCAATTGGTCGGTTGAGCTCAGTGAGTATGACATACAGTTTGAGCCCGAATGACCATAAAAGTTCAGGCCCTAGCTGGCATCCTAATCGAGTCATCTGATTTGGACACCGACCCATCACCTCTTGCATCTACTCCTTCGAAATCCCTGACTTAAAAGGTGGTCAAGAAAGTCCCCCCTCGGGAACATAGTGCCCTTGAACAAGATTCACCTGAGTTCTCCTCATGGTGGTTGCTTAAGTAGATGGATCTTCAACAGAAGGAGGTAGTGGAGCTGGAGTAGTCCTATGCAGTCTTGAAGGACTCGTATATGAATACTCTATTGCTTTCGAGTACCCAGACTCAAATAATGAAGGTGAATATTAAGCCCTCTTAGAAGGACTCCGAACCGCTCTGGAGACCAAAGACAAGTCCATCTACATCCTGGTCTATTCCTAGCTCATTATTTACCAAGAGTGGGGGGAATATGAAGCTAGTGACCCCAGAATGGTCCGATACCTAGAGAAGGTTAAGGATCTCTTATGCAAGTTTAAAGAATTCAAAATTGCCCAAGTTCCCCGAGCCTACAACGCTTGGGCAAATGCTTTATCCAAGCTTGGCTCCTCAAGCTTAGTGAAGAGCCAATGGCCCATATACACAGATACCCCCAAACATCTCAGCACTACAGAAGCTTAAGCTAACTCAGTTAAGCAGATTGAAGCCTTGACAGAGCCATGCTGGATGGACCCACTCTAATCATCATATTTTATCACACTTTTATATGCTCATTATCTATTTTATTTAAATAAATATATCACTAATAATGTGTTTTTCTCTTAATCTATAGGAAATGAAGAATTAATAAGAGTTAAAAAAGAACTCAAATTTTCTCATTTTTTAACTTTTGATTGAAGTACAGGATCAAGCCAAGCAGCCTATAAAAGCTGAAGAAACAATGATCTAACATGAAAAGAAATCAAATTAAATTCATATCTAGGATGGCCAATCGCAAAGAAATAGCATTATCTCCCAATTTGAAAGGTGGAATTTGACATAAAATATATAAAAATTGCCTACCTCGATGAGACGAAGCCATATAGAATGTTAGATTATCGATACTAGTATCAATACCTGTATCTATAGTAGTATCGATACCTAGTAAGCAGTTACGAATCAAATGCTAAAATTGTGTAACTTAGGGCTTAACTTGATCTAAGGGCTAATATTGATTGTAATACTCTATAAATACGGGTAGAGAGTGAGGGTTTGAGTATGAAAATTTTTGTAAAACTTCATACTAAGAGGATGGTTACTCTTAATTGAGAAGACTTTTCAAAATTATAAACTTTGTTTGCAATTAATAAAACAAAATTTTGCCTCTTCAAAATTTTCTTTTCTTCTTTTTATTGATTGATGAAGATGAAGATGAAGATGAATATTTACTTTCAAGGTGCCAACCTCTTGTAATGTAAGTTTTTCTTTTTCTCTTTTATTTTCTTTCTTTAGATATTCATGTTTTAGGATTTGTTTTTCTTTTTCTTTTTTATGTTAGTAGATTAGATTTATTTTAATACCTTGTAGAGTAGATTTACTTTTATGATCTTCTATTTTTGTTATTTTCTTGCATTTTTATTTTGTAGTATACATTTACTTTCTTACATTTCTATTTTTATAGTTTAGATTCACTTTTATGCTCACAGTTTAGACCTTTATTTTATTGTTCTTGTTCTTATTTTTGTAATTAGTTTTTATTTTTCTTATATTTTTATTCTTCTTCTTTCATGCTCTCTAGTCTAGATTTTATCTCTTGGTTTTTATTTCTCAAAATGTGTAACTAAAATCTTGTAGAAATTCTAGAATTGTATGAAACTAGTTTGTTTTTTTAATAATTTATGGATTGCTCTCTTGTACTTAAAATGATCATATTTAGGGTAATCAACTAGAGAACAAATTGGTAGAAGAATAATTTGATAATCTATGCTTATCTTGAATGATTTGATAGTTTATGCTTATCAATTCTAGAATTAATATCTAGTTGTCATTCTTTTCATGAATATTAATTTTTCTTGGCTGATAACTTGATAGGTTATACCTTCCTTAAATGGTTTGATAGTTTATGCTTAGTAAATCTAAAGTAAAATATGATAAAAAGAGAATAGTTTATAAATTCTAAATAAAACAAATTAGTAGATTCAATTCTAGATTCCTATCTTATCCACTTGATTTTCTTACTCTTTTTAGATTGATTTCTTGCTTGATTCCTCTTTTCTTATTTTATTTTTAGTTCTTTTGTGACTCTATTTCTTTTTGTTTCCTCTTTGTTCCATGTTCCTTTTTCCTCTTTTTTTAATTCTCTTCTTAATTTTTCTTATTTTATTTGGTCACTCTCTTTCTCCCTTCTTGTTCTAGCTTTGTTTTATTTACAAATAATTGCACACTCTCCTTAGACCTCTCCACACTTATACTTTCACTCCTAATTATCCATACATAAATTTTAGGAATCATTTTAGAATTATTTCTACACACCTTCCTCGAGAGATCGACATCTTTCTATATTATAACTTGATAGTTGTGTACTTAAAACTTATTTTATTTACCCCCTATCACACTCATTCAGTACTTAACTAAAGGACATTGCTAGAAAATCCTGTAGAGGCAAGGAGTCTATGAAGAAGCACTCAGAGATACCTCATGATCAACAATCAGCTATATCGACTCGCATGGACCAGCAGCAGTGTGGGGACCTAGCTTTGATATCTCTGACCCGGAGAAGCAGATTATATCCCAAGGGAGATTCATGTAGGGACATGTGGAAATCAACCAACAGCTAGAACTCTAGCCCAGAAGGTTATCACACAGGGCTACTGATGGCCGACTATTCTAGCTGAGTCTAAGCGTCTCTCGATGCAAGACTTGCCACTTCTTTTCAAGCATATCCCAGGCTCTAGCATCTGAGCTCACCACTCTTATCAATTCGATCCCCTTTGTTCAGTGGGGACTAGATTTGTTGGGGCCACTCCTACTGGCAGTATGGCAGTGAAAGTTTTTGATTGTTGCTGCAGATTACTTCACAAAGTGGATAGAGGCTAAGCCTTTGGCCAAGATCAATGAAAGCAACGTCACCAACTTTGTATAGAAGTCTATTATTTGTAGATTTGGAGTATCTACATCTTTTATCATAGACAACAACACTCAGTTTGACAGTAAGGGCTTTCATAGCTTTTGTGAAGAATGGAACATTCAACTTAAGTTCACCTCAGTAGCGCATCCCAAGTGCAATGGCTTCGCTGAGGCTCTGAACAAATGGTTGCTTTAGGCCTTGAAGAAGAATGTGGAGAAAGCAGTCAGTAACAAATGTTTCACAGGGAAAACCCCGTTCAAATTGACATATGGGTAGAAGCGATCGTCCTTATGGAGGTCAGCATGCCAACCATCTGACTACAAGACTTCGATGAAGAGTCCAACACTATCGGACTTCGAGTTGAACTCAATCTTGTTGATGAAATCTAAAAGAAGGCACTCAAATCACAAATCATCAATTAGCAGCGCATTGCCTGGCACTACAACATCAGAGTCTGACCTTAAAGATTCAAAGCTGGCGATCTTGTTCTCTGCAAGGCCATCTTCAATAAAGATACCAAGCGTGGCAAACTAGCCGCCAACTGGGAAGGGCTGTACATGGTAATAGAAGAAGTTCACCCTGGCACTTGTAGACTACAAAGTCCCGACAGAAGAATCTTGCAACACTCTTGGAATATAGAACATCTCAAAAATACTTTCAATGAATGTAACTATAGGACTCTTATGTTTATAAATGAATATTTTGTGTATTTCATGCTTCTACATTTTTGTAGTATTCTAAGCTCTTGATGTCATATTCATGAATAAATCTAAGGCACATATTAAAGACCTTGGTGTCCACTAGGAGTAAAATAAGGCACGAGGCTGAGTCCTCTCAACCCGGTCCTCACTAACTCTAAGCTCTTGGTGTCATATTATTCATGAATAAACTCAAGGCACGTACCAAATACCTTGGTGTCCACTTGGAGTAAAACCAAGGCACGAAGCCAAGTCTTCCCAACTCGGTCATCACCGACTCTAAGCCCATGGTGTCATATTCATGAATAAACCCATGGCACGTACCAAAGACATTGATGTCCATTTGGAGTAAAACCAAGGCATGAAGCCGAGTCTTCTCAACTCGGTCATCACTAACTCTAAGCCCTTGGTGTCATATTCATGAATAAACTCAAGGCATGTACCAAAGACCTTGTAATCCACTCAGAGTAAAATCCAAGGTGAGAAGCCTAGTTCTCTCGACCCGATAGTCACTCGAGACGCGCTCACAACCTTGGTGTTCATTTGGGGGTATACCCAAGACTTGAAATCAGGTTCCTATCACTCAATCACAATAGTTTACATATATTCTAACACATAAGAATGCAACTGCGTATACATGTAAAAAAATACATAGATCGGATTGACAAAAGGGAATCTCTTTCATCAATACATCATAAGTATTTACAATGCTTCAAAAAAAAAGAGAAAGATACATCAAAGCTCCTCCTAAGGAGCAGAACTAGGAGCCGAAGCTAAACTCCAAGGCTGAGTCAGAGAAGAACCCAGAGTTGAAGCAGGATCCAGAGCAGAAGGGGTAGAATTTACAAGAGGAATAGGTAGAGGAGCCTGCTGGGGTTTGACGAAATAGCTTTGTCATCACCCTCATCTGGTTGGCTCACCCAGCTATCACCACCGGAACCTCCCCTTGTTCCTTAAATAGACTCCTCGTCATCCACATCACCATTCTCACACTTCAGCATGAGCCCGCCTCCTCTCCGCTAAATCTCCTTAAGAGTGTTGAGATTGTCGTTCACACGAGGAGGATGATTAAACCGCTTGAAACGGGACTTGAATTTGAGTGGGAGCTACATCATCAAGTAGTCATACCTAGCCTTGCAATCCAGGGCCATCTCAACCTTCCGGAGAGTATCATTATGATACTTCTCGATAATCTCAAATCGGTAAGCCTCAGACTCTAAGTAGTCGAGGTGACCCTGCAGTGCCTGGATCTTTGAGAGGAATGATTCACACTGTCATTCAGCTCTAGAGCAACCTGGGTGACCTCCTGGCTCAGACTCTCTTGTGTGGCCTCCTCCTCCTCCTTCACCCGAGTCTTCATCTCCTCAACATCCAGACGAACCAATCGAGTCCACTGGTAGGCATTGTTTCCTTCCGGAGTCTCGACCTCCACCTTCTTCTATAAATATTTCACTATGTCATTCCGATCGTGAATTTCATGATCAAGATGGTAGAGATTTTGAAGCATGTTGATATCCCGATAGGCCTCAGTAAGCTGGGTCGATCGTTGGCTACACGTGACGAGCAGACCTTTGATCTTTTCATCTAGCATTTCTGCTTCTCATTTCAGCCAGCTCTGACCCCTTTTTAGCACTATGAGCTGACTCTCCTTCATCACCGCCCTTAAGTCGGCTGCCTCCAAGAGGTCTTCTGGGCATCCATCTCCTCTTAGAGCTTGAAGTAGTGCTCCCATGCATGCACGAACCAGACGTACAGTTCATGCTCCAAAAGAAAGCCCCCCTGAGCAAGTAGCTCTTAAGGTTTGATGAAGGCTAAAGTCTAGCATCTCAGTGAGTATTTCATCATCATGAGGTAGCAAAAACTACTCCAATGCTCTGGCTTGGGTGGCTCTAGATTCTAGGACCGACCCCCTCTTATCGAGTAGGCGCTCGGAAACAAATTGGTTCACCTTCAACGACTCCTTATCATACTGAGGCCGAGCTTTTGCTAAACCCATCAGTAGCATCCTCAACTCCTCCCACTTAGCTTGAGGAAGCTCAATAAAATAGTGTGGAAAGGGTCACTCAAAATTTGCTTCCTAGCCCGCCTCAGAAGCAGGGTTGTCGGCAGTCACCTCCTTAGTGGCAGGAACCTTTTCGAAAGCCGGCTCCTTTCTAGGTAGGTGAGTAGATTCGGCGATCACATCACTGTAGATAGTCAAAATATATTTTCACCTAGGCTGATGATTAATCTAGACCTAGGAAGTGAACGCTCATGGGCTAAACACTTCGAATGGGCCTAAAACTAAGCCCATAACAGATTATAGCGAAGGTCGCCTGACGACCAATGCCAACCCCGTCAAAGATCAGATTCTGTGCTAAATCCGAGTTCATAAGCGAAGCTCGCTAGCTAAGGCATTCTGCCCCCAACAGTAAAGTGGACCAAGTCTTCCACTTCCGAAGGAGGCGCCCCCACATTCAAGCGAACGTCGCCTACGACCATAGCGAGCTTCGCGTATGCCTTCTGTGAACTTCGCCAAACAAATGAAGTTCGCCCAAATGGCCATTTCGGAGCTATTTTTAGGGATAACTACCCCCATTATTTTCTATTTTAGTGGCCACTAACCCACATTCTAAAGAGGCCATTAACTCTCTCATTTAGCCGATAAAAGGAGAGGAGATCATTCATTCAACAAGAGGAGAATACTCGTGGAGAAAGCTAAGTGATACATACGCATACACAGAGGGGTTTCATAAAAAGAAAGCTGAGCTACCTTCCAAGTGATTCAACCCTCATCAACAGCAAAAGATTCGTGAGTCTCGATTCAGTTCGTCAATGGAGTATAAGATTGACGCTCCACCGGCACACAGAAAAGAACCTCAGGAAATATAAATTTTTCTTTTGTTTCATTGTAATCTTTTATTGTAATCTACGCCAATTGCAATAGAAAAAGACCCTAAACAGGATGGCGACTCTGCTGGGAACTTCTTTCTCTTCTAATGAGAATATCGTATCGTGAGCTGACACTCAAGCCCTCGGGTATTTTGCTGAAACTTTGGTCATCGAATTTGACCAAGCTAAGTTTGAGGAATCTATTTCCAAGAATAAAATTTCGTCGACTACACGTAGTTGTCGAAGAATTCGCCGCAGAGCGAATATCAGGTTCAATGTGACCCTCACGTATGTAAATACCACTCTTGTTGAGGGAGGTTCGAGCTTAGTTAAAAGCTGAACGAATTTCGCCAAAGGCGGAGGATGCCTGACTTATGCCCCGAGTGAGGATCAAGATGTTAACACATTCGATCTTGGGCTTCGGCCTCTTATGACTCCCGCTCCTAGCGGAGATCAAGATGTTGACACATATGATCTTTCACTCCAGCCATCAACTCCTCTAGGAGTTCGATTTAAAACATCTTGTGATGTTTGCTTTGCTTCCTCATTAGAAGATAAGAATGGGGGTAAGCCCTCATCAAAATTCCCTCAGAGGAATAAAATTCCCACCAGCCAAGCATTATGCAAATGTCGTCGTAAGCGACATTCACATTCAACCAAAGCCAGTAAGGATGGCACTAATGTTGATCTTCGAGAATTTATTACTCTGAAGAGAGGTCGCCAATGTTAGCATTGTGTGACCCTCAGGGAAGTAGTCTCAGTAGTCCAAGAAGGCTGCCAATGTAAATGGTCAGTTTTCAACCGTCTCGGCCCAGTTCTTGAGCCTTCAGAGGCTCGAACTAAGCGACGACGCACCCGACAAAGAGTCTTCACTGTCAACATGACAAGTGTGACTTCTGAAGACGATGAAGAAAACTCAGATAGCTCTCCTAATCCAGTGTATTCTCCCGGTATCAGGTCCATATTTCTAGAAGATGAGGGGGTGTTTTGCAACACCAGATTAAGGAAAAAGGCGGCGATTCTGTTCAACTACTCTTCATTACAATCATAGCAGTCCTCAAATCAACCCACCACCAGTGATGCCAATTCAGCCATAGCATCAAACCCAACCCCTAGTTCAAGTCAAGGCCAAAGATGGGAGGTAAATGCAACAGACCGAGACGATCTTCTAGCCTAAATGGCAATGCAGAAAAAAGAATCTGACGATCAGATTGAACGTCTAGAAAGAATGATCGAGCAACTCTTGGCAAACCCTCGTCCACAAGCAAGCTCCTCAAAAGGAAAAAGATTAATAGGTGAAAACCCTAATGAAGAAGACCAAGAACGTCAGAGTGACACATATTCTGAACGTGCAGGGTCAGAACAGATGATGCTCGCTAAACCGAGCAACGTGACAAAAAGCCTTGGAGGACATCCAGAAACAACTCAACTCTCTTTCTCAAAGGACAGAGCTTAAGAAAGCTGGGATTATTTGTCCATACCCCCATCGAGTGGGATATGGTTTCTTATCCGATAAAATTCAATCCACTTACGTTGCATTTATTTGATGGTAAAGGATCTCCAAATCAGCACATCTACTACTTCCACCAACAAACGGGGAATGTAGTGGGTAATGACGCTATCAAAGCACGTCTCTTTATTGGCACTCTTCAGGGGGTAGCTTTTGATTGGTTCCAGAACCTACCCGAAGGATCAATCAGATCTTGGATAGATTTGGAATCCAAGTTCCTTTCGCAGTTTCACAAAAAACAATCTTGATGTCACTATGGCCAAACTTCTTTCTGAGAAACAAAGTGGGAATGAGACGGTTCGAGAATACATCAAATGATACCGCAACTTGACATTACAATATCGAGATATGCCCCTTCCAATGTTGTTGCAAACTTGCCGACACAACTTTCTGGCAAAGGTTGAAGCTCACATAGGCGATGTTACTACCCATACTTGGAAAGATTTGATAGAACAAGCTGAGATAGCTGAAAAGTCATCAGAGCATTTCAACAAGTTTGAGCCTCACTCTAATTTCAAAGGTAACAAGGGTAAGCAAGTGCAGACATCGTAACCAAAATCCAAGGAGATCTTTGCAGTATGTCACGCCCCGCTTCCCAGAATACACAGAAACGGGTCGCGAACAAGCCCGCGACGTATTAGATCGGGGAGTGTAAAATAAAATCTCTTCTCCTCAACCTAATAC
>JBAKGM010044187.1:0-17540 GCA_037177215.1 Asparagus racemosus
ATTCAAACATCAAGTTTATGGTAAAAGATCTGTTGTTCTAACTTGGACAACTCATCGTTGTAAGCTTGTTGGAGCTCCTTCCGCAACTCAGTCCTAAAAGACTCCTCATCAGCTTTCAATATCTTCGTAGCCTCTTCCTCAACTTCGACTAGCTTTTGTCCTTAGAGCTCCAGTTTCTTGGATATGGCAGTTTGAGCTTCCTCTTCGTTGACCCTTGTCCGCTCTAAGACACTCAAGTTCTCTTCCTCTGCCTAAAGTTCCTGCCTAAGTTGAGCTATCTTGGCCTCACTTGATGCAATGTAAGAACAAATGTTGCTCAGGGATGTTGATTTCTCAGCAAGTGCAGTCTTAATCTGCTCTACTCGGTCCAGCTGTATTTGAACCTCGAGTCTAGTAAAAATGCGAACATCACGCCATGCTCCCACACGAGGTCCCACTCAATTGGCTATATGCGAAGAAGCACCTACTGCCTTTAACTTCTGTAATTTTTGAAGCTTGAGTTCTAGACGATCAAGATCATCAACAATTGCTTTAGCTAACTCCGAGTAACCAGCATTCCTTATCAAAGCCGTTCGAGGGTCAAGGACTGGCTTGAACTAATGGAGAGAAAGCCCACTGTAGAGAATCTTGTTAATCATCATGTTTATGAAAGAAAAGAATGAGCAAACTTTCATACAGATAATAATCTAACTGGGTCATCGTCTGACATCAACGCCCTTGCCAGATCATGGAGTTGAGATGTATGCCCGGCAAAAAGAAAAAGGGGCATTTTAGAATCTTAAGTCAAAGGCCGGTGTAGACATCCTTAGCTAGATTACCCGTACCTGCTTCCATCGGTATAGCTTCACAGTTTAACAAGGCTATCGAGAGAGTAACCATCGTTGATGCACCAACTGCTGTAGTTGGTCTCACAGCATGTCCATTAGGCACAGTAGCCGCCACGGTAGCCAAGTTTGAAGGAGCCTTAGAATGAGGAACTGAAAAAAGAGCCTCAGTAGTAAGTCCTGCCAGTGATAGAATGAATTCCTCAGATTCACCAAATTGCAGTTGTATTAGTTAAAAAAATGGCTAGTCCTACAATCAACAAGAGAGAGAATTCGTACCTTTAAAAGAACAAACCTCAGCGTTTTCGGGAATTGTTAGCTTAGGTGATACATCACCAGGAAGACGATCATCTCGGGGAGAGCCATATATCAAGTCAACCCAAACCAGCCCCGAACCAGCCCCGAACCAGACTGAACTAGCCCCGAATTAGATCGAACTAGTCCTGAACCAGACCTTGAAGCCAAATTCAGACTAGGGTAGCATCAAAACAACCCCGAAATAGCCCGCCGATTGATTCCTCCTCGCTCCCACACATCCGGAGAGGCCCTGGATATTTATTCAGCAGGGTTATCACCCATTGCGGGTCACTTTTCATCCGTTCAGTTTATTTGAGCCTCATAATTACTCCAACGGGGTATACGAGTGTAAACTATTTCCCACTTTTTGTTGAGAAGTTTCTGGAGAATATTTTTATAAAATATTTTTAATGATAACCCAGCAACCCTGATGGAAAACTCCCAGGAGTATATGAGTATAAATTGGTACTCCCAGCTCCAACACCTTAAGAGCTTAAGCTGTGTTAGCATCGATCAATGTGTCGCAAATGGAGAATTCACCGACTAAAGGAGAAATCTCAAGAAGTCTGATGGATGGTTCTACGTCAATTCACCGACACGAGCTAAAGTAAAAAAATTCAGTTACTAGCTTCGGTTTAAGATTTTGACAACGGTTAGACAATAAATGCAACACCGTGACACTTTCAGTCATTCGACAAAGCACCAGATGATCTGAAAGAATTGAAGAAATTAAGATTTGAAGCTGTTTTTAGGTCCTGTTATGCTAATTGAAGGTTTGAGCCTATCATATCCAAAGTATTTTAGGCTCTTCTATAAAAGAACGAGACTGAAACACTTTAGAGGGGGTATCTGTAGGCGTTGAAAATTACCTGTAAGTTTCCAGACATGACTCCTTACAGTGAGTTCATGATTGGCGAGCTTTCCAACAATGCAACGGCGAACTATTGATGCCCCACGCAGAGTTTTTAGTAATCCTGCATATCCGCTGCCTTTGAAAAAACCCTTGAGATTCTGGATCTGAGGGCCAGGGGGTCTTCCTTGCAGCGGGAAATTTCCTGGACTTGTGGGGGCCATTGACGATGTAATCGCAGCGTAAACGTATAAAGCAAGTCAACGAAAGGCGTGAAGTGAGTCGACGAGGCGTGCAAGTTAGCGAAGCGATGAATCGCATGTGAACAGTGGAAAAAATCTAACTGTGAAGCTTCAGATTAATAAATATTGACGAGACAGGACAAATCAAGCTCGGAAAATGACCAAACTGAGCCACCAAATGGTGGCTTGGCCAAACCGAGCCACCAAGTGGCGGATCGGCCAAGGCTGAGCTACCATTTGGTGGCTAGGCAAGGTCAGATCTGTGCCTCAGATCTGGGCATAGATCTAACCCATTACCCACATTCTGAGGCCTATAAATATGAGGAGAGGGGCTCATTTTCTCTGATCTAGACTTTTGGCAAGAAGGGGAGACTCTGTCGAATTCTAGAGCGATTTACACTTAGATCCGGGAATTCTAGATCTGAGATCTCGGCGGGCCCGTCAACGCATAAAGAAAAGAAGCTTGAGAAGATCACCAAATTAGATCTACACGTGATTCCTCAGGATCAAACTTAGTTTTGATCCCGAGAAGAGCAGTGACTTTGCTTGGCCGATTTCACTCACTTAGGCGATTATTTCCTTCGTGAAATAATCACCTTGATCATGTAGATCTTTGATCTGAAACCAAGATCTGATCACGCGGCAGTCCACAGATAAACCCCAGCACCGGCAAAGATCCCACGCACGGAGGAGATTGATAAATGGGGTCCTGCATTTGTTTAAATGAAAATTTTGTAATTTTTATTGTTTTAATTTTCAATATATTACCGAGTCTTATAAAAAGACGAGTTTTTTTTGTTGAATTCATTTATAAACGCATAAAGCTGTAATGATTTCATCATCAATGAAGATCAAGCTGACTTTTCCCGCGAACAATACGTCCCTACCAATGTTGCTACAAACTTGTCGGCACAACTTTCTGGTAAAGATTGAAGCTCACATGGGTGCCGTTGTTGCCCATACTTAGAAGGACATGATGGAACAAGCTGAAATAGTTGAGAAGTCATCAGAACATTTTAACAAGTTCGAGCCCCATACAATTTTTAAAGGTAACAAGGGAAAGCAAGGGTAGACGTCACAACCAAAAGCCAAGGAGACTTTCGTAGTGGAAGTCTAGAATTCGAACAACGGATCACAGAGAGAATCAAGGAAAAACTCCTAGTGCAATTATTCATTCAAGGATGAACATACAGCTGCTATTTTCCATGTCCTCAACAAGGGGAATCGTCTGAATCTCCTGGAAGCACGACTCCTCGAATAGATTGGAAGGACTGACAACCCCAACTATTACCTCTATCATAGAATGTTGGGACATCCGATGAAGAACTGTTATATCCTCAAGGATAAGATTCAGACTTCATTGAGTCTGGAATTCTTAAGCTCAAACCCGAGTAGAAAAAGTCATCCCAAATATGTAACCCTCCAATTTGGTTCTATGGCAAAAATCCAAGTTCAAATAGGTGTTGTCCCCATTCCCCTACAAGGATGGAGATAATCAACCACGATTGCTTGAACCAATGGGACCGAGGTCTGATCCCTCTCACCACTAAGAAGGGGAAATCACATGGGTTGGAACTCATTCAAGATGAAGATTGGACTCTTTCAAATTCTAAATCTAAATGAAGACTTGCAATACCATCTCCGCGATCATTGAAGAAGAATCTATGAATGTCACTTCACTCACCGACTCAGAGGGAGAGAAAGTGGTTTGAACAGGGACAATATCTGGCAAGGATTACCTAAGCGATTACAACCAATAGGGAACATCTAAGCAACCCAAACAGGCCAAGCAAAAGGCTCGAATTGACAGGGCCTTGCAACGTCCTCCAAATGACCCTAAGGCCCTAGTCAGATACGACATCATCGCCCAGCTCACCAACATCCCGGATCGCGTCACCTTGTGCGAACTTTTACATTTGTCAAAGGATACGAGGGAGTCTTTTAGAGAAGGCTTAGATGATAGTGAAGCATTTCTCACCCACATGACTAAACTTCTTCAAAACATGGGTCCAGAGCAATGCTATCAATGCCAAGAGCAAACGCCTTGCATCACCTTTACCCCATAAGACATGCTTGTCAAAGACCATCATCACATTTGACCCCTTTACTACACTAGGTATATAGGGTCAACAAAAATTGAGAGGATCCACATCGATTCAGGCTCCGCAGTGAGCATTATTCCAAGGAGGCTCTTAAGTTTTTTTAAGGATTTCTTCCCATAACTATCAAGGACCAGCGCCACCATCCTTGGCTTCATTTCTAGCAGTATCCGCTCCCTTAGAAAAATTTGACTTAATTGTTAACTAGGGGATTAAAAGATAGAAGTGAGCTACTACATCATCGACGTTGAAACATCCTACAATCTTCTGTTCGGACGTCCTTGGATCCACTCTAATATGGTCATCCCCTCAACTCTTCATCAATGTTTTAAATACATTGATAAACAAGGTGTCCAACAGAGGGTCAATGCTGAAAAATATCCTTTCAAGGAAGTGGAGAATTACTTTACTTACTCTTTTTGTATGATGAAAATCAAACAATTAAGATTGCTCTCCCTAAGGATGAAGATAGTGGTAATAAGGCAGATGTTGGGCCAGATCCCATTGATTACGATGGATGATCTTTGTGTCAACCAATCCGCCAAAGATTAAGGAGTTTGGATCTCTAATGAAGAATAGTTTGCTTATAACTATTCTTTAAACTCTGAGTCTAAAAACTCAAGAGTTTAAACTTTGATGGCTAAGCTAACTTCTGAAGCAACACTACAAATACGGATACATAAATCACATTCAACTTACAAGCAATTGGATAATTTGTAAGATGCCACCTTTATGGTGTAGCCCAATGAACATGATCTTCCGTGAACATTTATGCAAGACGGTCGAGTGCTACGTTGATGACCTCGCAATCAAAAGTCGTCACAAGTAAGACCATATCAGCGACTTGAGAATGGTATTCGAAATCATGCATAAATACTAGCTCAAGTTGAATCCAACCAAATCCTTTCTGAGGTATCATCAAGAAAATTCCTTTGATTTATTGTCACATCCAAAGAAATACACGCTGACCCCGAGAAAGCAAAAGCCATCCAAGAGATGCCGCCTCTGAGGAATCTCAAAGAACTCAAAGGTTTAAAAGGACGATTAGCCTACATCTGAAGGTTTATTGCCAACTTGTCTGGGAAATGTTAACCATTTCAAAGACTCATCTAGAAAGATGTTTCATTCACCTAGGATAACGCCTGCCAAGAAGCTTTTAATGAGATCAAGCAATATCTCACAAAGTCGCCGGTCTTAGTCGCACCAAAATCAGACAAACCATCCTGATTTATGTCAGAGCAATGGATCATTCTCTGGGAGTGCTTCTCACTCAAACGAACAATGATGACCATGAGCAAGCCATTCTACCTCAGTCAAGAAGGAATGTTTAGTATTAGTCTTTGCAATTCAGAAGATGCGATACTACCTTACCGACCAATCTATCTTTGTCATTTCAAGAGTCAACCCTCTGTGGATCCTCATGACGAAGCTAAGATCACTAAACTCCAGGCAAGCAAAATGGCCAATATTGCTCTCACAATATGACATGACATTTGTGCTACATAGAGTAGTCAAGGACCAAGCGATTGATGACTTTCTAGCAGAGCATCCCATTCTAGAATCTTCTAAACTCTACGAGGACATCCCAGACGAGGTTCTCGAGTCAAATGTTGTCCCAAAGCACCAAATATGGTAGCTTTACCCAATTATAAAGGAGCGATTGTTGCAGGAGTAGGGGTAGTGCTGATCGACCCTCTTGGAGATGTCCTTCCTCGGGCCTACTCGTTAACCGAGTAGTGTTCCAACAATGTAGCTTAATATAATGCCCATGTAATTGGCCTGCAACTTGCCCAAGACATGGGTGTCAAGTACCTCGAAGCTTACGGTGACTCGAATTTGATCATGAATCAAATGAAAGGAGAATACATGGTTCGCCATGAAGACCTCTTATCATATTATAAAGCAGCCTTAAAGCTCTCTCAATCATTCGAAGGCTTCTACATCGACTACGCAGCTTGCTTAGAGAATACTCATGCTGATGCTTTAGCATCCCTGACAGCCACGCTTGCACTGGCATATAAGTCCACTAGATGCATCACTATGGCTAGCGATCATCTATGCTCTCTCCAGAGCATAATTCTTGAAGCCAATGGAGTCCATGTTATGATGACTCACCTCGAAAGTAATGATTGGTAGTTCCCAATCATCGATTACATCTTGCAAGGGATCTCGCCAGGTGACCTAAAGCAGGCAATCCCCATTCAAAGAATAGCTCTGTGCTTTTTCTACGATTCGACCGCAAAGACTCTGTACTGGTGGTCTTTCGACGGTGTTTTACGCTAATGCTTATCATTGAGCGAAGCGCAAAAAACATTAAAGGAAGCCCATGAGGGTATATATGGAGCTCATCAACTGGGTTCTAGACTTCAAGATCGAATTTGCCATTTAGACTACTGGCCAACAATGATAGTAGATGCAGTGACATATGCTAAATGATGTCACGTATGTCAAATCCATGCTGATTTCCTACATCAACCTCTGGAAGAATTACACCCAACCACTGCCTCATGGCCATTTGAAGCTTGGGGCAAGGACATCATTGGGCCAATCAGCCAACCATCAATGAAAGGCCATCGATTTATCCTGGCTATCACATATTACTTCTCCAAATAGGCCGAAGCTATCCCTCTCAGAGAAGTCAAGACATTTTAAGTAATCAAATTCCTGTGACACCACGTGATTTATCGGTTCAGTATTCCTAGATGAATCATTCACGACAATGGTCTGCAATTCATTAGTCGACCGTTCTTCAAATTCTACAAAAAGTTCTGAATCCAAGATGTAGTTTCTATGTCATATAACCTAGCTGCTAATGGTCTAGCTGAACCCTTCAATAAAACCATTATCAAACTTTTAAAGAAGTTCATCCTCTCCAACAAATGAGATTGGGACAAGAAACTTGGACAATGTTTATGGGCTTACCGAACAACGATCCGCACTCCTACTAGCTCAACTCCATTTGCCTTGGTCAACGGATGCAAAGCTGTGATTCCCCTCAAAGTTTAGATGCCATCATTGTGAATCGTTGTTGCTACAAAGATGTCAACTGAAGAACATCACCAAAAGCACCTCCAAGAATATGAAGCGTTAGATGAGCTGAGGCTTCGAGCTCAGCAAAGAATCGAGATCTACCAGTCACAGATTTCGAAGGCCTTCAACAGAAGAGTCAAAGAATGATCCTTCAAAGAGGGCAACCTTGTCTTAGTCATTCGTCAACCCATGGTTATGATGCGTAAGACTAAAGGTAAATTCCAGCCCAAATGGGAATGTCTATTTGTAGTAGAGATAGTCTACTCAAATGGAGCATATCGCCTAATTGACCAACATGGCAATGGGCTCATGGCACCGATCAATGGGAAGTTCCTCTAGAAGTATTAACCTTGATTCTCGCAAACCTTATATCCCCAAAGAAATCCTAGTTACGTTTAAGTTTCAACCTCTGAACCAGAAACATCGATCTCCCTAATCCAAAATCCCAAATGAGTCATCAAGTTAACATACAGCTCTGCTTGACTCCAAATTTATAATCACTGTCATGTTAACAATACACCTCTGAATAATCCTAAATTGATTAAATCATCACGTTAACAATACACCTCTGAATGATTTCTTATCCTGAATGATCTGATTGGTTAACATTACACATCTGTTAGACCATTTTGTCGATCGCTTAAAAATTACACCTTTGCCGACACACTTTAGCAAAACTGGCAAGTTTAACATCACACCTCTGTAAGTTTGCTCACACCAAGAATCGATTATTTAACATTACACTTCCATCAATTTCCCTACTATTAAGTTAACATCACACTTCCAGATGGTAGTCGTCCTTCGGACTCCTGTCAAGCCGATTCGTTAACATTACACCTCTGTCAGTTGTCCTCACTGTCATGTTCCAATACACCTCTGAATAGTACTAAATTAATTAAATCATCATGTTAACAATATACCTCCAAACGATTTCTTATCCGGAATGATCTGACCAGTTAATATTACACCTCTGTCAGACCATTTTGTCAATTGGTTAAAATTACACCTTTGTTGACACAATTTTGCAAAACTGGCAAGTTTAACATCACACCTCTATCAGTTCATTCACACTAAGAATCGATTAATTAACATTACACTTACATCGATTTCCCTACCATTAAGCTAACATCATACTTCCAATGGGTAGTTGTCATTTGGACTCCTGTCAAACTGATTGGATAACATTACACCTTTGTCAGTTTTCCTCACTGTCATGTTCACAATATACCTTTGAACACTTCAAATCCGGTCAAGCTGTTATGTTAATACCACACCTATGTCAGCATGACCCTTTTTTCATTTTCCTCCCCAGCAAAGATGATATTGTGATACGTTAACACTATACCTCTATCATGCATACATCAGGGGAGACGTAAAAAGAGAGGGAAAGAGAATTCTTTTTATTCAAAGGAGAGCTGAGAAGTATTGACAAGAAGTCTTTACAACGAATAAAAAGCATTTATTCATGCAATACATTTATCAATATTGGCATCCCTGACTTCTTGACAGCATTTCGAGCACTCTCCCTCAAAGCCTCGGGATCGACGGGAGTAGCTTTAGTTTGGATCTCGGCAAGCTTCTTCATCTCGGCCTGAAGTTCCACAGCCTGAGAGTCCCATTTCTTGGTGAACTCAGCCAAATTAGATTCAAGCTCTTCCTTTTTAGCTTGGACTTCTACCAAACGTGCTTGAGCCACAACGATTGTTGCTTAGGCGGCAGTAATGATAGTATCCTTCTCCCGGATAGCATCCTACAGCTCCGCATGGTAACCCTCATTAGAAGCGATATTCTCGTTCAAATCTCAGATCCTCATGTCAATCTGCACCATTTCTTTGTGGGCAGACTCAAAAGCTTGGCTTTGGATGGCAAACAAATGACAAAATGCGATCTCAACAATACCCTTGAGATCAGCTATTTGCAAATTCTGTAATTCACTAAGGTGTAGTTCAGCATTGTTGATCACCATCTTAAAAGTTTCAGCATGGGCCAAACTAGCAGTTGATGATAGCACATCAAGTTTATCCCTCAACAGTTTGAGTATGAGTAGACAAACCTCGCCTCAGGCGAAGAGCGTTTACAATACTCAGATTAAGCAACTTTGTCAAACCATCTGCCAATATCTTGATCTCTATCTCAATCAAATCAATGGGATTAGGAGACTGAGGAACGACTACAATATCAGAGGAACATGCCCCTACGACTGTGCTTATGGTAATCGGATGAAAAGTTAGCAAGGTGTGCACTCGCTCATGACCTGCCATCAGAAGTGGTGCGAGTGTGACCAACAGATTAGATGCGGCAGAAGGGATGGTAGACGTCAGCTCAACAAAGGAGGTGAAAGTTGCTGCAGCCATCACCCCTGAGGCCACAACTTCAAGACCTGTGGACGAAGTCTCAAACTCAACACCTGCACTCACAACTAGTTCCTCATGCCGCAAGCTTGATAACACCTCTAGGATACCTCTTGCAGGCATACATGAGACCAAGGTTCATCCTCTTCGTCTGAAGATTTGGAGAACCTCAACCGATGTCTCGCTAATGAAATTGGCCTAAGCATGGGGGCTTTAGGTACAAGCTCTAAGGTTCTAAGATCTCTTCCAACAACGACCGCTAACTCAGAATGATCGCCTACGGGAAACAGTGAGTGAATGGGCTCGCCAACGTCTCTGGGACCAAACTCATCATCTCCTTGATAGATAATGGAAATGTTAATTGTCAAAATGAGACAATTCCATAGAATTGACCGAAGATACCTAGCATGTGCGAGATACCACCAATGTCACTGACTCCTCCCGCATCCTCAGTTTTGGACAAGTAGGTGTCAGTATCGTAGTGGTCGTAATCCACCTACTCCTCATCGTCATCCATGACAAAGTGCTCTTTATATGCATGCAAAGGAGAGTACATTAAATCAAAAGCATCTCCAATCGCATTGGTGCATGAGCGATAGACTACCTAAAGATCCAACCCTAGTTTCTTTCCTTAGAGTTGGGGAAGATTCTTCTGCAACCCCAGAAGAGCCCCCAAGGACCGGTTCAGGCTCAGGGGCAGTCATGCGTCTCTTTTTCAGTATTAGTTTGGAAGGGGTAGCATGTACGGGGATTTTCCCCATCCCCGGGACTTCATTAGGTGCCTCATGATGAATTGAAGGTACAACTAGCTCACGGATTTGGACGCCAGTTAGCCTTTGAGACTCAATAGGTTCTTGCGTATCAATATCAACTAGCTGTGAAAAATCTGGTTGATAACCATACTCATCTGGATCATTATTTGGTAAATCTTCAGCCATAAATTCACTCATACCGGGAATCCTACTCCTCGAACCCTTCGTGGAGGACTCCTTGTATCACATTGTGATCCAAACTAAGCCAGTCTGGTTCACTCAAAAATCAGGATGTGGTTTGAGAACCTTGCTATACCAATTTGCAAAATTCTAACGTCATATAATAGTTAGGAGTATGCTGTGGGAGCAAAAACTTCACCCCAGTGGCACCCGCGACAAAATGATACCAAGTGCGAGCTCCATCAACTATGCTCCCAGTACACAATAATCCCGAATTTAGATTCTCAACATACATTTGGTCATAGCCAAACTGGCGAGCGAAGCGACATGGCAAATAGGGCTTGATGTAGCATTCTGACCCATTTAACCTGACAACAAGATGACCAGGTCAAATATTTACCAGCCAGTGGAAACACCCCCTAGGCAAGCAAGTGAAACTTTCGCTACTAAAGCCATTCTTGAATTCATCCCCGGGATTTACGCTAGTTATTGAAGGAAAGCAACAATAGAGTTAGTAGTTCTCTATGGCCAAGAGGGCCCTATGAATGCTGCCCAGGTATTTAATTAACCACTTGGAACACTCAAAACTTTGAAGCGAGGCAATTTCCTCCCCACCAGATGTAGTAGTCAACATCAACGACGGGCAATACTGAGTAAACCATATGACCAAATAGGTATATGGCAATCCCATCCTGGGGTTAGGTACTTGCTTCCTTGGGCATTTAACCTCCTACTTCAAATACTCTGTGGCAAAGTCTCGGAGACGTGATGTATACAACTTACCATTGCTGGTAGGAAAGCTAGATTGTATCTGGAAGCCAACATCACTGCAGGGTACAATACCTTGATAGATGTACTATCTTTTGGCTGAAAAGGTACTACATAACCCTTCAACCACATGGAGAAGAATCCACCAAGTAGCGCTAGCCTAGATATTGGCTCCCTCGCTTGGTGATGAAAATTCTTAAATTTATCGCCAGCATGGAACCCACATATGTCAGAGTCTGTCGTGTGCGGAATAGACTTCTCTTTGAAGATGTGCTTCTTGATTTCAGCATCGGAAGCTGTGGAGATTGCTTCTACCATTCCCTCCTTACTCACATGGGGGAACAAATATTCAGCTCAGGGGACACAAGGAATGGTATTATCATGACTTGCACTCCCTTGAGATCTCTGACAAATAAGGAAGTGGCAGGTTAGTTCTCAGAACGTCTCTGCGATTTGCACAGTATGAGAGAAGACACTTAGCTCCTCATTAGATGGGAAGAATTCCTCATAAGGACAATCTCCTATTGGCAAGTGAGATACTTCAAACATCTCGTGAAGAGTAATGCCAATCTACCCTACCGGAGTGAAGAAAGTGTTGCTATCAGAATTATATAATTCCATGATGCCGTATAATGTGGGCACAGAGACTTCAACACCATACTTAGAGGCCCTGACGGTGGAATAGAGCCCCAGTTCTTGTAACCTGTCTCCAAAAATGATGAGAATTTGAACAAGGCAAGACAACCAACGAGTTCTCATTGACCTAACCACCCAGGGAACCTAGCGTCCACTTTAGGGTATTGAGCCCCGATCTTAGCAAGCTCATACCCAAAGGTGCTTGAGACGACTACTACTTCATTAACAGGCGTGTCCTCTTGAACAAAGCCAGGGCGCAAAACCACGATGCTAACCCCGTAAACTCCTTCTTGGCGTAAGCCACCTACATACTTCAAAATGCCCCTCTTGACGCTATCTTCCTTAGGGGTAAGGTTGAAGCGCATAGAACATGACACAGCTAAATGCTGCAGGTATATGAAGGAAACCTGTCGCTCTATCTCTGGTAGAGCACATTGACGACCTTCTAAGGTGAAGTACCAATACTCCGGCCCCCAGCAAAAAAGGGAATTACCACCTGGTACACTATCCCCAAAGAGGAAAGGTGGTCTCACGGACGCCGCTTCTATAGGAACGGAGAGCTTCATGTCAGTAATTATCCCCCGAAGTGTTCTATAGCCACCTACACGAATGATCCTCTCTCTTTTAGAGGTGCTTCCTTCAGTGAACAGTGAGATTTCCCCATGGAAGACTTGTGTCACTACAGGATCATGAGATCCATCATGACCAAAGTGGTTGTATCGATCTACCGGATCTCTAGAATAAGCAATTGTACAGAGACAATGAAAGGGGTTAGTCAACAAAGATCAAGTCAAACCAACCCAAGAGCTAAGGCGAACCTTGCTCATATACATCAACTAAGTGTTGATAGAGCCGAGCAAAGCGAACTTCACTTTATTTCAATGTTGACGAAATTCACCCAACTTGAATAAGCAAACCTCGCCCAAATGGAGATCATTTAAAACGGTGAATGTCATCTTAGCGAGGATTGCATAGAATAAAAAGAATAACGAACTTCACCAAGATGAAGTTTACTTCAGAAGCCCAAGAGGGTAAAGAACTCAACTCGAAGACCAAAGCTTGTCGAGAAGCACCATCAATGGCCGCTGACAGAGCCTCGTCGCTAGCAACGAAGGCTCGTCAAAGAAGACTGTGAATAGTCTTGAAAGTCTCACCTTTAATGGCATATTGACTTTTGGATGCCATGGAGCATTGATTAAAGCCCAATGGGATAAGGCAGATTCGAAGATCGCCATTAATGGGTACACTTACCCATCACTAACTCTAGTTGCGCTGGTGCATCCTCAGCATACCGTCATCGAACTTCTCGAGCAGAGCTTCTTCCCTTAGAAATAGCACGACGAGGGGTCATTGTTGACAAAGTCTGGATGTTCTTAAGGAAAACTGGTGTTTGAGAGCTCAAAAGTTGATTTCAAAGTGAAGAGGAGGGAGATGAATAGACCTATTATAAGCTGAGATTCCCCCTGAATCTCGCTAAAACCTCTTCGCCATGAACTTCGCCAAAGATCTCAACCCCAGATCTGCCAGATATCCTGCCAACAGACTTCGCCAGAGATCTTGCCTCTAGATCTGCCAAGTATCTCACTAACAACCTTGGCTGAATAGCTCACTGTCAGATTCGCCGAAGATTCCACCTTCAACTTCGCTCGAGATTCTAGCATTGAACCTCTCTAGGAATTTTGTCCCAAATGAGCTTCACCAAATATTACAAGTTTGAGCTAAAAGCTTTTGGGTGAACTTAGCATGACTGACTTAATGTGATCTACTAAAAGTCAATTGTTTGAACTTCACCCAAGGTGATTGTTCCTCAAATATCAAATATTACCCTAGCGAACAGAGCGCTAGGGTGAACCTCACCAGAATGCCATAGTAAAAACTTCACTAAGCCCTTGAATTGAATAAATCTTAACTCAATTTGTCAATGACATTGATATGGTGAACTTTGCCAAAATGACTAGGCAAAATTCACTAAGTCTCAACTCGATCGAGACTTCATCTAGCGGACCTCAAATCAACTCCTGCTAACAACAAGGAAGCCTGAGCTTTGCTTCCAAATACACTAACTCCATGCAGAGTCCAAGCCATCTAGAGGCCAAACTTGCTTCAGAAGAAAATATGCATAGATCAATTACACAAGAAGATGGACAGCTTCAACATGAAGAAAAGTTTATTTTTTATTGATCGAAGACTCAACTACAAGGTGACATTTAGACTATCCAATTATAGGGATGGTGGGTATTTGTTGCTATTTGTTACTGCCCTATATTTCTAAGATATGAGTAGTGTGACGGCTGAGGAGCATACACAAGCTGCGCCAAGCCACAACTCATGTACCCTTAGCCACACAAAATAAGGAGATAGGAAGTGCTCTTGTTGCTCCAAATTGAGCCATATCAGCAGCAAGAAGTTCCCTCCTTGCACGGGACTGAGCCATGTCTATAGGAAGAAGCACTTCCTACGGTCAAAATTTAACGCCGGGCCTGAGTCAGGCTAATTACAATCTAGGTTCACTTTTGTGACACCTAGTTACTGTTGGAGTCTTCATTTTTTGACCTAACATAATTAGACATTGATTTTTAACCATAGGAAGTGCTTCTTCTTGTAGACATGGCTCAATCCCGTGCAAATAGGGAACTTCTTGCTGCTGATATGGCTCTGTTGAGAGCAATGAGAGCACTTCCTATCTCCTTATCTTGTGTGGCTAATGGTACACGAGTTATAGCTTGGTGCAGCTTACCCCTTAGATGTTTTTGGGCTTTAGGACTAAAGCTGGCATTCTAGAACTTGAACCCTCCCCCTCCTTCATAGAAGCATTCAGAGGAAGTGCCTGGAGATTTGCTCGAGCTTTATCCGTGTAACATCGTAAAATTTTCTTGTTTCTTCCTCCCGGTAATCGGATGCCGTTACCGATATTTGTCTTGGATCAATAATTTCCATCCTTACTTGCCATTTCATATAATATTTTAGCATGAGAGTTCTAACTTAGATAAATGTACATTTTTAATAGAGTTATCTAAGTCATAGCTTACAAATAAGTCTAGCATGTAAAACTAAGCCAACTATGCTCAAAACCTTGATTAGAGCTAATCCACTTTGATAAATATATTTTTTTAAACTCTCTAATCAACCAAATTAATTATTTAGTTAGCCATGTTAGTAGGATGATTTTTGCATTTAAACCCTCAAATTGGTCAAAATTCAAGATTCCCTCCTCACATGAGCTTGTATATAAGTCACTTCATCTTTCTCATTTGTCATTTCCAAGAGAAACACCCAAGGAGCACCCCCTATCCTCCATCCCTGGTAGAACAGTAACCCACCCCAAAACTCTACAAAAATTTTACAAATTCCTCCTCTTTAGTCTCTAAGCACTTAAGGCAAGAAAGATCAAGAGTTTGTGAAGCTAGGAAGGAGTTTGGGAGGAAGTCCTGCATACCATCTCTCTCTTAGGTATCAAATCTAACGGAAGCATCATTTTATGTTTGTTTCAGGTTAAGATCTATTGTTACCTGATTATAAGTTAGATTCATAGACATGCATGAAGTATTATGTGAGAACAAAGCTTGCATGTCATTGTTTGCACTTCTACCTCGTGCAGAGGGTTCCTAGCTTGATACCTGCCTAGTAAATAGGCCATAACACCCACTACAATGGTCCAAATGTAGATATTCTTCTTGTTTTAAAAGCTAGACTTCGATAGCTTTCTATTGAGACCTCTTTTGTTTAATGCAGAAGTGATTTACTTGTTCAAAATTGTAGTTAAATATCATGCATGTGTCTGGAATAGTCTGCATGCGTCATATTCATTGTAGAGATCATAGCTCTCAATCTATATCTTGCATGCTTAAAATTCTTCCTGTTCTGAGAACTAGACTTCTGTATCTTTTTGTTAAGACCTTGTTTGAATAATTCTAAGTTACTCTACTTAGTGAACCTGTAGTTAAACATGGATGCATGTGTTTGAAATAGATTGCTAGAAATAGGTTCTATTCAAAGAGCATAACCCCATGTGTATGTCTTGCATGTGCCAAATCCTTGCTGGTATTTAAAATAGACTCGCATGGCTATCTTTAAAATCTATTTTGGTTAATATCAATAACATTTACTACCTCTAATACATGATTTATTATGCTTCATGTGCAGTAAAGCCAGTGTGATACACTCTGTGACACCCATTCACTATTTCATACTTATCTCTATGATCTTTGGTAATAAACTTTCATATATTTATATATTTTGAAACTAGACTCAAATGGAAATATTTTGATTTCTATTTCATACATTTTGAATATCATTTGGTCTGGCATTCACGCATTTGAATCTGTTACATAGCATGCAGTTACAATCTGTACATGTCCTGCATGTTCGGTGCATAACTTGATCCATGCACATAGATCTTAGGCATAACATGTTGTTCTAAAAAGTAGACTTATATTACGAAACTAGTTTCACATATTTTGGGTATCGATTTCTCTAACCATTCATCAATCCTAAGCTGCTGCATGTACATTACCTTGCTACTGTGTATGTTATAGGACTGAGAACCTTGGATTTGTTCGTCCGTCCAAAGGAACCCAGCAAAACTGGTAAGTAACTTTTCATTGTTTCCTCTCAAGTCTTTGAGAGTTCGTTTAAGCACTTTTCTTAGAATTTCTATGAATTAGTGTCCCTACGCTCAGTCTCGTATATCTTGTCACTTTCATAATATTCCTATTTGATTCACTTCATGTGTGGGCTCTTTGATGATTGCTTAAACTATTGATATCCTAATGCTGTTATTTCGATTTATACTATCGACATCTTTTGAATGATTATATTGTAGCAATTTGACTTGCTTCGATGATCCGACTATTACTTTTCATATTGACATTTGCTAGTCTATATTGGATAATGCCCTGTGTGAATCAAGCTTCACTAGTGGGCGGTAATAATGGGTCCTAGTGGGGACAAGTGCCTTGTGTGAGGACGCTCACCGATGGGTGAATAAAGGCATGCGTGGTTTATTGATGATCCATTGATTGGAGAATTGGAATCCGGAATATTAGACCTTGACTGCTATTTCTGACATGTTGCTTCATTTCGATCAATGCTCATGATATATGCTTGGTAACTTACTGCTGAGATCCTTTCGTATAAGTCCAATATTTAGTGACTATTTTTTTAATTCACCCCTTATGTTATACCTGAGATTTTTTTTGGTTGCCTACTGGGCCTTAGGCACACCCGTATTATTTCTGTATCCACTCTCAGGTCACATAGTGGGCAAGGATCAGGGGATCACGGGCCCTGAATTTGAAGATTAGCTCCAGAGGAAAATTGATGTGATGTTTTACCGCAAGTGCATGGCATAGTTGTAGCTAGCACCGGCAAATATGAGTCGATCCCACAAGGACTAGTTGTTAACTACCAATTATTCATAAACCAATTATCCAGACAATTCGATGTATAAGTGATTTAGAATAAAATAATGAAATAAGCTAAAATAAATAAACTTTGGAAGAAATCAAATGA